>JAOTQK010070599.1:0-10710 GCA_025642025.1 Rhododendron ferrugineum | reverse complement strand
TATTCTGCAGGGTTGTTGCCGAATGTCCTGAAGCTCAGAGTAGAGTCGGCAGAGCCGGTTGACTCGGCCTGCTACACAATCCTTCTTGATAGGGAAGGCACTTCTGCTGTTCTACATATATCCCTCCTATAAATAAATGGCTCAGTGAGTTGCACTGAAGTAGACATTAGTACTTTACAGAATTAATGCTTTTGGTTCGAAAGTGAGACTTGCCTACTTCTGCCGATATTATTTGATCCTTCCTCTCAATAAATATTTTGAACAGTTCGGATCACTCGTGTAGAATCCAAACCTGGGCTCCGTGCATGATGGTGAACCCATCGTCAGTACCCATAAATGATTTTATACAAGAAAAATCTGCAACTTTTCTTTTTTATTTAAATCATTACAATTGACAGCGAGCCAACAAAAAATTGGTTAACGCATAAATGTTATTATCATAATACAACCACATTATTCTTCAAAGTAGCTCATCAGCTTACTAAATTTAGGGTTTTACCTAAGCCCTTTTATTCGGCTAATCCTTGTATAGTTATATTTTCTGTTTTCCATGAGTTTCATGCTCCCCATGCTTGTTTGGCTGCAATGAAAACAAAAACCACATACATTAGAAAAGTTAATTTTAGAATTAAAATCCGACCACAAGAGACCTGACTAGTTTCGGTTGTACGTTTAAAGCATTGCAGTGGTTAATTACTGCAGATGGCTTACCGCTTACATATTAATGCACTCATGATCGCCCCATCATTTCAAAAGAGTTTTCCTTACAAAAATTCTATTCCCACCATCCCATAATTTTAATCCCTATTTGGATTTAAGTTGTTACGGTGCATGAAAAAAATACAAAAGAAATTGCTTTTGGAAATGTAATTTTTTGGTGCCAAAACATACGGCATGGAATCCCAGGAGGCCAGGACCAAAATTATTGAACGGGGGGAGTATATGTCCGTCATTTTCCTTAAATTTTAACTTCAAAATGCTAGTCGAGGTGCTTGCAAACTGGTCCAAACGCCTGGTTATCGAAATGAAAAAAAAAAATCAACATGCATGAATTTATGGTTGGATTGAGACCTATATACCTTGTTTTGAGAGATCCCAATTGTTATCTTGTGCTACATGCCAAGCAAAGTAACCAAGCAACCCTTCCTGCTTAGCATATGAAACCTTGGCAGAGATACTCTGGGTGCCATCATACCCTATCCAAGTTGTCCCGGCGTAGCAATAGTTCGAAACAATTGCGCCATTGTACACCGTTGCGGCCTTGTTTTCGGCTATGAACCCCAAGATCTCCCTGTAGCGCATCGCCCCGTTGCCCGATCCAACCGGCCCATCAGCCGGTGCCATAAGCCCGTGGTTGTTCGCGTCCGCGAGCCGCCACGCGTACCCGTAAAATGGCATTCCGAGGACCAACTTCTTTGGGCTCATCCCGGCCTGGATCCAAGACCCGACCCCGTAGCTTCCGCTAATCTGGCCCGACGGATCGTATAGGGCTGCATGTGAGTTGGTCACTTTTGCCCATGTAGGGTCGTAGAAGTCATAAGCCATCAAGTTGATCCAGTCCAAGCTATTGGATATGGACTGGACGGGATAGTTCAGCCCATTAATGCTTGGTGCGTAATAGAAGGCCGCAGTTAAAAGCAACGGTGGTTGTCCGGCGGATTGGGCCTCGGTTGCCACCGCGGCCCGCCACTCGTCGAGGAGGACGCCCAAGTTGGCCATTTCTGAAGTGGATTGTGGGTACTCCCAGTCAAGATCCAAGCCATGGAAGCCATATGACCTGTTGGGTATTTAGAAGTCAAAAAAGGACCCTATGAAAAGATTGTGAAATTTGAAATTGGCAAATTACCAAAGCAAACACTCTCTTAAGCTTCACAAGCAATAAATAATTTTTCCCTATATCAATTTGCTTCCGGGCGTAATTATCTATAGCATCGAGGGCATCATTCTAAAATTATATGAGCCTCTTTTTTGTGCAAATTTTGACAGTTTAATACAACTTTAGGACAATCACAAGTCTCGTCAATATTTATAGCATCGAGACACATGGATGTCATTCTCAAGTGGTAAAAAAAAACCCGTTGAATGTGATAAAAAAAATATTAATTTTGTAAGGAAGAGGAAAGATATTTCAAAGTTGTGGTAAAATGAAAGGGTAGTCACGAAAGTCATGTGGTTAGTACGTAATTCGCAACCTAGGACAAAGACATCTCTTTTAGTTCAAAACTAAACAAAACAAATGAAATAATCATCAATCTAAACTTACTAGGATTGATTTCACAAACATTACTTACCTTGCCAAGTTTATGGAAGAATCAATGAAACTTTTCCGAGAAGCCGACTCGCTAGCCATAGAAGCGAAGGCAGTCTTTTCGGCGGAGCCACCGCCAATGGACAAAAGGGTTTTGACAGAAGGATTTTTAAGCTGGACAGTTTTGGTGAACTGAGAAAATGGGACATTATTTGAGGAGGAAATAGTGACTTGCTTTGTATTGGAATCAAGATCAGCAAAAGCACAAAATATGTGAGTGAACAAAGTGGAGTCTATATCTGATGCTGCCAGACCAGTGTCAGGGAACCAGTAAACGGAGTTCACAAAAGCTTGTCCTGTTGAGAAGTGGAAGTGGAGAGATAGGAGAGGGAGAAAGAAGAGGGAGAAAAGGGGATATTTGGAAGCCATTGGACACCAGGGGATGAGTTTTGTCAATGAATTGTAGCATTTAGGTTAGGATTAGGATGAGGAAGGAATACGTAGATATATAGTGATCTTTGAGGGAGGAGAAGTTTTTCAGTGCCGGGTGGGCACGGGCCACGTGGTGCCGAGTACCATCTCGGCCGTCCAAATGTGTTTTGGACGGCCCAAATCTATTTGGGTAATTTTTTAGTGTAAAATTACCAAAATATCCCCTCAAGCCCAAACAGATCTGGGCTATGTTGGAAAAATGTGCTTACCTTTTGTGTTTAAAACCGATAATCTGAATGCAATAAAATCAGAACTCAAAACCTGGAAATTGATGGAAACAAATTGGTGATCAAGGCGAGTGTTTGTGTGTGACACTCTGTACTTAAGACAGATTTCGCCCCCGCTACGGTGCTCACGGTTTGCATTGGACGACTGTCTCCCAGCACTACTTGATCGGAATCCCCCCAAAGCAGCACTTCAATTGGAGGGCCTGACGAACCACCTTGTGTTTGTAACTCTCTCATATGAATGGATTTGAATGAAGGAAAAATCAACTTTAAAAAATGAATAAGGGAAATAAAATTTATAGGCCAACACGTAACTCTACGAAAAGTCACCAAGGAAAGAGGCACATCTGTTCGTGAAAGACGCGTCCGTCCACGGCGAACAAGTGCCAATGAAAAGATGCAACTCCAAAATAAATCAATTTTCATTCACACTTAAAATAAAATATTATATCCTATAATATTTTCCAACAAGCTATGCGTGCTCGGCACCACGTGACCTGTGCCCGCTTGGCACTGAAAAATTTCTCCAGAAGAGAAGTTTTTACGGAGTTATCCATTGTACTTTTGACCAGATAACTAGTACTTTTGTTATAAAATAGGAGAAAATCTTCTTTACGGAGGTGTTGTAAACATAGCACTCAATCGTGACCGTCTAAAAGTGTTTTGGACGATCAAGATGTTAATGGAACTTTTCCGAGGAAGAGTTAATTGTGACCAGTCATAATTGAAAATGAATCTGAGCCATTGATTGGGCGAATAGACGGTTGAGATGGGTTGGTGCTGGCTATTTACAGCACCTCCGTAAATAAGACAATCTCATGCAAATAGTCTACTTCACATATCTGTCAAAGAGTATTGCTCTCAGCACCACATAGTCATCTTTGCATTGGGTTTCACCGCATATTTGTCAAGACCGAAGTTAAGGTCCCACCATATCTTACAGGCAAAGAGGAGTATGTTTAATAAACAAGAAACTCTAACCATTGCACCAAATTTGTATAAATTTATTATTGTTAGGTAGACAGTGAATCCTGATCATAAGATTGTGGACCCTTGATCTTCTTCTTTTGCAATTAAAATACGAACGTAGATCTAATGGTTTTTATTAGAGAATACACCCACACAAAATAGCATTTTTCATTATGGATGTCATGTAAGGCTAATTAGTCTGTTGGAAAAGTGTTCTTTTGATCTTTTGGCATATAATGCTAGCTGTTGTTGGCTTGTTGCAATATTGGTCCAAAATGTCAGCGTGTATTTTCTTGGTGGGAAAAAGATCCATTACCTCTCGATAACAGACTTGGTCTAAAATGTCAGCTTGAATTCTCTTGATTTGGAGGAAGGCGTCTCCATCTCAGTGGAGTTTTGATTCGTTTCTTCTATTCTTTTTGGGCTTTCGTTTGCAGGCTTTGCTGTGTTTTGCTGTTAGCTTTTTGTTGTTCTGTGGCGGTTGCTGGGGTTTTGTTTTCGATTGCTTCATTGGCCGGATTTGCTTTGCCGGGTTTTTCACGTGTTTTGTTGGTTAGAGTTTGTTTGCTGTTGCTGAGGTTGTTTTGTTGCTGTTTTCCTGGAGCACCGTCTTCCTTTATGCTGTAGAGGTTAGGTGCCTGTTTTCAAGTCATAGTCTTTTTTTGCTCGCTTCTGTGTGTGTGGTGGCTATCGTTGTTTCTTTGGTGTGGCTATATCCGTTAGTGTCCTCTTGGTTTGGCAGTTGTTTTTGGGTAGGTGGCTATTTAAGGTGGGTTTTTTTTAGGTTTTGGGCTTGGCTTTTTGTTAATCTCTTGCCAACTGTTTGGGTCTCAGGTAGCCTTAGGTTAGTAATTTTTCCTTCTGATGCCCTAGTCCTTTCAATCTTTGTATCTTTCAGAGATTAATAAAATTCTTTTTCTGAGAAAAAAAAAACAGACTTGACTTTTCAACGACAGATGGTTCATGATTTGTTCCACCATAGTCCTGGTCAACCATTTCACAAGGATTAACAGAAAGAAATGCCGCGGATCAAAAAAAAAAACGGAAAGAAATGCCAAGTGATGTTCTGAATAAAGAAATTTCACATGCGCATGGTCCTTACACATGGTAGTAAGTATTATGTGTTGTCCAGTCAGTTTACATGCATTTCGATTAATCTTGAATCCAATTCTACTGCCCATTTACATGGAGTCCACTTAAAATCAGATCAAATTTTCGTATAAACTAACCCCTAAAAAGTTAATAACACTTGAGACTTGAGAGATTTCAAACACGAGAACTTAAGAAAAAGCAAACCCCTAAGTTGAAGGCCTTAACCATCAAGTAAACCCCTATATTTATTTTGTACTTCTTGTAGGAAGCAAAATGCAACTTTGCAAATTTGAAACTTCTCTCCCAATTTCATTCTCCTGTAAATTTTATCACCGAATTGGGAGTGGGGAGAATCAAAAAATAATAATAATAATAATTTGGGAGTGGGCCTGAAACGGCCCATGTTTGTACTGGGCTTTTTTTTTTGGTAAATATGTTTGTACTGGGCTTTATATGCGTCACTCGTGCTGTAACAAAATTGGGAAAATAAAGGCCAATGAGGTGTTTTGATAATTAATACCCGCCAATGACATTTTCAGAATATCATTTGCGGGTATTAATTATCAAAACACGTCCTAGGCCGTTATTTTCCCAACAAAATTTTGTTTGCAGCCCCAAGGGTAATTTGATTTTTTTTTTTTATCCGCCCAAGGGTAATTTGATTGGTTGATGAGTTTCCTCCCAGAGTCCCAATACTACTGACCAAGGTTTAATTTTTAGGTCAAGCAGAAAGAAAAAAAATTGGGTCTGACAGTGAGTGAGTTAGTAATCTCGGTCTATCTTTAACCACACTGAAAAGAAGATTAGTTGGCTAAAAAGTTTATAGCCGAATGGCATTTCTTGGTCCCTCTCTTGTGAAAAGCCAGGGTTTGAATCTCATCAGAGGCGTTTGTCGTTCAGGTTACAGATAGTCTTTAAACTCTCCGTGTACTTACTTACATTACCCTTTAACCTCTTGGGAGAAAAAATTGGTTGAAATACAGATCCAAGAAATAGTTGAAAAAAACAAATTTTTCTTTGTGAAAATTGGCATATATGGAGGTGGAATACTATAGTACCACAGGAGAAAGACCCCACCCGACTATATCGGGTAACCTTTTTCTGACCCGCACCCGAACCGCATGGCAGGTAGAAATTGTCCGCAAAACCGATCCTATAATTCGGGTCGGGTTAGTCGGGTTGGGCTACAACTGGAGTAGTCACATAACCAGTCACCATAATCTCTCAAAACTCAAAAAAAATTAGGAGAGGGACAGACAGAGAGAGAGATCCATTCTGATTCGAAGTATAAGTGTGACTGTGAGATTTACCGATTTCGGGATCTGGAGCTGGTGGAGTAGTGGACGCCGGCGTCGCAACTCGCGAGAGAGAGAGCGGGACAGAGAGCGACAGAGCGAGAGAGAGGGGGACGGTGGTGCGGCGCCGGAGGCTCATGGTGGAACTGGAGGTGGGAATCCCACCGTGGGATTGTGCAGCGGCAACACCATTTTTAGATCTGGTGTGTTTTGGTTTTGTACAGAAAGTGTATTGTTCCCCTTTTATAACGAGGGCAGGTACGTGTATTCAAATGGTCGGGTCGGGTCGGACCCGACGGGTAAACCCGATATAAACCCGAACTCCGAACCGAAAACAGTTTTTTCAATGGAAATCAAACCGTACCCGACCGAGGTAGTGGTTCGAGCCCGCCTAATAAACCCTTCGGGTCAGGTCGGGTTCACGGACCCGCGGGTTTTTTGCACAGGCCTTGAGTTTCGGCCGCCTAATAGCTTAAAGCTTTTGGGTTGAATCCAAAGTTTTTACATACTCAACCTATTCCAAAACCACCAGAAAGGCATGGAGATGTTTCAGTTTGTTCTACTATCCCCCTTCAAGGACTTGAGAAACCCTAACCAATATAGTACTAGAACTGGTCCTTTACACATCTTGGGCACCGGGACTGAAGAAGGTTCGAGGAAGAATTTCCAGAGTGCTGTGTAGTCTCCAAGGCCAGTCACTCAGACTGTCAAGGCAAGCTCAATGAAATTGAGCTCTTATTGAGCTGGTGGACAATGTAGTTAACTAGAAGCAGTACGAAGGAGAAAGAGCAGGCAAATAAGGCTGCGATTGCACATGCATAAACTATTCAACATGATAAAGTCAAGGCTGTGGTTGCTGCTCTAATTGTCAGCAAACGAAGGGTGAAATGGTTTCTTGCTTGGGCTGTAAAAGCATGGGGATTTTAATGCCTAGTTTTTTCGACAGCAGCTTGCCTTCTATATGCTGAGATTATTGGAAGCTATATTTTAACTTGCCTGTCGTCAATTATGCTTACCATGTTCAGTCTCAATTTCTCTGTCGTCAACATCCCTCTTCGACTGTAAGGAGTTAATGGAGTAAATTTTGTGATCTTGTGGACCACACCTGATCATATTCCCTCTTCTTAACAGCGGAGAAATCCACAAGTAAGTAACTACAATTAGTGCATTATTCAGCTATGAAATTCCACTTATGGAGCCATTTGACGTGTACTGTCGCGGGCTTCAGTGTCTGCTCAATCATCTGGAACTCCTAGGCAATGTTTGGCCTTCCTAGCTTTGTCAGTGTGTCTGTTGACTCTAGGAGTTAGTTATCCCAATTCAGGCGTAATTCTGCTCATTTAGGTTAAGCATAGTGGTATGCCTAGACAACACAAATCGATCTACTACGAACAACAAAGAACACTGAAACAAGTGCACAATAAATAAAATACACCTCAAAACAGTCTTAGTGTTGCTTTATTCTGTTATTCTCTTAACCTCTCCTAATACCTGGTATAAAGTATGCGAGGGTTTTCAGGCAGCGTTCCATAAGTGGACCATGCAACTGCTCCCAACCAATTTTGTATTTAGGAGTGCAATCACTTTTGTACTTTGTAAGCTCTAGTTCTTAGTTTCAATGACATCTCCGAATAAGCTTGTAGTATAGTTTAAAAAGTTTGATGTACTCTGATGCTTCTGCGCTCATAGACGCAACAACACATACTCATATTTAGCTTTTTGTTCTATTTGTAAAGGTTATTTCACTGAATGAGTTTAGTTGAGAACGTGTTTTTGTGTGTGCGTGTGTGTGTGTGAATTGCAGTCATTAATATGGCCATTGTTACTACATAAATAAATAGGTATAAATACATGGACTACTAATGTTTTTTGTTTTTTTTACAATCTTTTTAAATGTTTTTTGAAGCATGATGACTGGAATCTACAAGAAGATACAAAAGCTCTTCAATTATTGCAGGTATTACTTTGCCTTTCTCATGTTCAGTTGTTTGTATTTGTATGTGTGATGCTTACAAGTTTGTCTATTACTCAGAAGCTTGAAGCCCTTGTCCTTATGAACTTGCCTTCCTCTTGTTTGCAGTTGTATGTTCGTTTCTTACAATTGTGTAAGATAAATCAGAAGCTTGCCGCCAGCCTTATGAAATCTTGTCAAATATATCTTGTAATGGAGGGAAAACAAGGATTACACCTTACAGATTTTTTGGATATTAAATGAATGGAACTAGATATGTTGCATGATATGACTTATTGATAAAAGGGGTCTTCGATTTGATGAAAAACATTTAGCGTCACCAACTGGTATACCTTGTCTGACACTATATTTGTTGATGATGGAACACTGATAAAGGTAATGGATAGGGTTCTCTTCACAAAGAATTCAAAATAGTGGTTTAAGGTCCCTTGCTTATGCTTAGTTGGTCACTGGAAATAACATTTAGCTATGGTGATGCTGTGTTTGATGTATATGCAACATGTATATGGCTGCAACTGTAGAACTGGCCCACTATTTTCAATTAATGTTAATTTGCTAAGATATGGAGAAAGGATATTGATCTATGGAAGCAACTTTTTATTTGAGATGTGCCATTGTTTGTGTTTGCAATAAATGCTGCTTTTTTTTTTTTTTAACAGCAATATATGCTGGTTTTAAATCACTAGTTTAATTTCGAAGTTTAACTTTGTGACAATTTTTTTCTACGAACCAGGTGTTGTTTAAGATGCTTATTACCATATTCATTCTAGTGCCTCTGTTCCCTCTTCCTGTCTAACATGCATTTTATTTGAAATGCAGCCAGATTTGGTGCTGTTTACAGGCAAGTCCCATATTTTCTTGTTTTTGTACTTGATGTTGTTGACAGATCTGCTTTCAGATATTCTCTTCCCTTCTTCAATTTCTTGATGCTACTATAACTTATTTGCATTTCTCGGCTTTACCAGGTGATTTTGGAAATGAGAATGTTGAACTTGTTAGGAGCATTGCGGATCCAAAACTTTCTAAAGCAGCTATATTGGGAAACCATGATGCATGGAGGACTCAACAATTTGCTCAAAAGCAAGTCATCTGTGTCGAAGTTTCAGACTAGTTTGCATTGAGAAACAAGGAAGTTGCACTGCATTATGAGTCTATGAGAAGTGAGAACATGGTCACATTCAGAACTTGATTATTAACCGATATCGACTGGCTTCGTTTGCATGATGTGTATGTAGGTTCTTCAATTCAAGTTGCTCTAATATATACCAGAACTTGATTATTAATTTTGTGTGGCTATTTTGTTCTTCGATTGTGTCCTGATTATCCTTTAAAAGTATATCGTTTCAGCCATACTCTCTTCTTTCTGCCAACATCATGTTCCTCTTCTTCTCATATCATTGTCTCTAATATCTTTTTTTTCAATAAAATGTACATTTCATATAAAGCCCAAGCACAAATAAAACAAGGTTCAAGGGGATAAAACCCTTAGAGACAGAAAACAAAGAGCCACTGCTGGCACAACCAAGCAAAAAACAGAAAAAGCAACAAAGAAAAACAGAGGCTCTAATATCTTTTCTTTGTTTAGTTTTTGCTAATGGTGATTATAGCTTTCCCCACATGGCGAATAGAAAAACTATTCCACGGTTGATCGCTAAATTTGACTAATTTGAAAGTTAAAACCTTTTCAAAGTTTGGCTGCTATTTCGCTTATATAGGAGCCTCGACGAGCAGGCGAGTAGGGTTTTCACAAGCTGCAATTTCCATTCTTTTGTCAACTCCACTCCTGCTGCTGCAGCCATCACCTAGAATCAGAAGTCTTAGATCAGTTCAATTTGCAGAGGGCTAGATTAGTCCTAGATTAGTTCAATGGCTATTGTCCAACATACTTTAGATTATTAAGTAGCTAGTTCTATGTTTGATGTGTCACAGACTCACAGGTGGCCATTTTTTTCTCTGACTGTCACGGATTTGATTTTGTAGGAGGAAGGATGGAGTCCAACTTCAGCTTGAATGGTGAGCATTTAGCCATTTACGGTCTCCTCTTTTTTATTTTTACTATACCCAAATGTTTTATTTATGTTATATGGAACCCTTTAATTGCCTCGGTAAGCTTCCCTCGTCATAAAAAGAAGAAAAACAGAAAGATAGTTGTTCTTCCCTCATACTACAAATACCCTGTTTCATATCCTCAAGCCTTTCTGTCTTTATCAAACGTGGAAGGAAAATAGAATTGCCAAAGGTACATCGTTGCATATGAGCACTTTCTCATCTTGCTGGTAAAGTCTTTTGTGTGTAAATTTTTGGCAAAATCTCTAATGGAATTGCAATTAAACTTGTTAAAGCATCCAACTCCAAACCAATTGGCAAGAAGTGGAGAGGCCGCCCAGGCTCATATACTAGGTTTGAAGGTTATAT
>JAOTQK010070585.1:0-10710 GCA_025642025.1 Rhododendron ferrugineum | reverse complement strand
CACTCCCGAGCGCTCGGGAGTATTCTTGAGCGCTCGAGAGTGCCTCTAGTCCCATTTTCCCTTTTTGTTGACACTCTGGTATGCAGATGGAAGAGGTAAAGGGTGATTTTAAATGAAACAGTTCTGTTAAGGCATGTTGATGTGAGTGACCTGTTGTCCCAAAACAGAAATCATTTTTATTCAAAGTTTATACAGAAATGGGTTTCTCAAGCATTAAAAAGAAGCCTTCCTTTTCAGAAATATAGATATGGAGGATCAACACGTCGAAATAGATCTGTTACTGGTCCAAAATCAGTTTGGAGTGTAACTCACTTCCGAGCGCTCGGAACCACTCCAGAGCGCTCGGGAGTGCTTGCATGCTTTCACACTTTATTCCTTCCCCTATATTGCCATTCCTCTGTTCTTGCATGTGCATGCATGTGCTCTTCTTGCCCTCTTAGATTGTAGATCTGCCCTTGCAGAGGCGAGGATGCATGGCTTGGAAGACTGAGACTCAGTTTCAGTCTGCAAGCCCCTCTGTTGAGCCTGTCTCGTGTTTAAAATGATCTCAGTTTACAGTTTTAGTATTGTATCCTATTTGTGGCTAACAAAGTGTGTAGGTTGAGCATCAGCACTCCCAAGCGCTTGGGAGTACTCTCGAGCGCTCGGGAGTGAAGTTAGTGGCAGTAACCGGTTTTCCTGCTACTATGTATTTGTTCATCGTTAATCCACCATTGCATGTACAATGGCACCGGCATACACTTCTTATTTGATATACCTGTGGATACTTGCTATGTGTCTAATGAAACAAAGTCTTTTGAAAAATCCCACAAATGTTTAGTAGAGACCGACATCGCGTCGAGCGAGGGGGGTGCTGTAAAACCCTTCCCCCCTCGTAACATGGCTTTCGAATCCTAAGCGAATCTATGGTTTTCAATTCAAAAATCAATTTTCAAAACAAAATGGTTTCTCGGGTGGCGAACCACAAATTCGGGTGGCGACTCTTCAAATTTTTTGACTCAAATAAAAAACGGTGTTTTTCGGGCCGCCCCGATCCACCCGGGGCTGTGGTACCCCACACCAGTCCCATTGAACTTCTCGATGTTTGGCATTTTGAATCTCTCAGGCAATTGAGAATCTGGAAAGAGGCACAGTCCTTCAAAGTCCAGAATTTGGTCCCCTTGTAAGCGAGCCAGAGCGTGTTTGATTTTTGTGACTTGCTTGGCCAATTCTGGATTCTCTACTATTATTGCTTTGAGTGCTTTCTCATATTCTACTGACTTTTCTTCATCCTCAGCATCTCTTGCTGCTTTCTCTGCTATCAAAGCAACTACTTGAGCTTGGAGATCGGCAATAGTGGCATCGTTGTCTGCCATGGGAGTGGGAGGACTGCTTGATGAAGCTTGGAATTTGGTGGATGATCGGGTTTGTTGAGAGTATGACCACGAAGTCCCTGGGAATGATTGGGACCGTTGCGGTGAGGGTGTTTTGGCAAGCGAAGACGATAAACGAGACGGATGCAAAGACCCCTGTTTGGCGTGACTTCGGGTGTTGTAAGAGTATGAAATTGGCTGTCGTTGCTTTCTTGGCTTACCTATTGTGCCTGCTTGAAAAGTAAAATACTTGCAAGTCAGTACTTGGTTGTATAGGGTTAGGATTTGGGCTGAAAATCCCAACCCTTTTGCACAGAAAGAAATGTTACAACAAATAATGATACAGGGTGTGAGGAAGAACTTCAAGACAAAATGCAGGAAAATTCCTTAACCTGTAGGTTCCTGTCTTAGTTTGATAGGTTCTATGGCTTTCTAACACATGTAAGGTTTAGGTAGTCTCAGGGGTGCTCCGTTGTCAAAGGGCACCAGCCCTTTCGCCAGCCATCATAGGCAGAGATCGGACGGTTTCCTTTTTGATATACCACTAGGTACAAGTGACTGTGGAGTTTGCTGGAACCCCTAACATAGCCCGTGACATGTCGGGGTATTAGGTGAATTCAACGAGGTTGCCCGCTCGATGCATATGATAAATGAATTAAACAAAGCATGTGTTAGTCTTATGTCGAACTTTCTGGTCATGGCTCTCAATTCCCCAGCAGAGTCGCCAAAAACAGTGACACCTCCCTGAAGCGAGGCATCGCCATACAGATTGATCGTTGCTGTTTGATTGGTTGTTTGCTACATAAACCAAGATCGTGGATATTTCCATGGCTAGGAACATCGCCACACGATAGCGGTTATCATTGAAATAGAGTCGCCACCTAGTTTAAGAAAACTAGGAAAAACATATAGAGATTCTGGGTACGGGAGCCAAAGGTACAATAAGGGGAAGGTATTAGGCACCCCTCTCTGCCCAATCGTGAGACTGGCCCATAATTGTTCGACATCAAATTAAAACATACATTATTTAATTCTAACACGTAATCTGTTTAATTAAGCCTTAAACAATGAATAAGGTGAGCCGAGTCGATAAGTAAAGCATGCATCAGAAAGCAGGAATAAAACAAACTGTTCCAGGGAGATGGATCTCGTGGCCGGTGAATGGATGTCACGGCTGAGGGATCCTCCTGGTTTGATGTACCGGCCGATGGATCAAAGATCCAGCTGATGTTCTTCCTCACACTAGACTATACAATTAACAGACAATCAGAAAGCTATGATTAAACATAAAAAATCGGGAAATAAATTGAACCAGAGGCCCCTGGGCCTCACCACCTTGATCCCTCAGTAGCTTGATTGCTTCGAATTGAGGGTGATTGACTGATTGCTTCTTGAAAACCCTAGGGTTAGGGTTTGAACTTTGGGGTTTTGATCGTCGGATTATGGCTGCCTTCGGGAGGTTGGGGCTTTTATAGAGGGGATTTGAGAGTGTATTTCTGCAGAGTTTCGTGGCTGATGATGGTGTGTTGGTATATCAATTTCGAATCCCAAGGGTTCCCTTATATAGGCATAGGGATGACACAACTCAACCAATCAAAACACACGATTGGAATTGGAGTTATAGAGTGATACAAACTCTTTAAAGTAATCCTCTAAACGTAGCCCGAACGCATCGGAGGATTTTTTGATAAGATCAAACGATCGACAGAACGTTCCAGAATCTGGAAAATAGGCGATCTGGCGGCCGAGGAAATGATGTCGCCGCTGAGGAATGGACCTGGCGGCCGGCTAATCGATCTTTCAAGGAGATTTTCAAGCAACAGGCTTCACGGGTGAAGAATTGAAGTTGAGGCCGTGAGATCAATGTCACGGTCGACAAATGGATTTTCCTGAGATACTGTATTTCTGTCTGAAAGGCTATTTGGCTCTGGATTGGGTCCTTTAAGTGGCTAAAAGTTCTTACCGAAAGTCCTAAGGTTCACAAGAAGTCAATCAGCAATCACTATATCCATATCATCATCGGGACGGTCCCCAAGGTGGGACTTGAAATAATCGTTAGGCCAAATTGGGGTGTCTACACTTCCACAACTGTACCCATTGGTTCGTCCTCCTTGAATAGGATCGCTAGACTCCCCATGTTGAAGACCTCAATCCAATCGGTTGGCTTTTCCTGTTCTTTGGCAGCCTCAAACTCTTCCTCGCTCTCTGGCCAAACATCATTGGCGAATATCTCGAATCCCGACAGTAGAGTATTGGTTTCCTTATCCCAGAATGGTTCCAGCTGACCTCGGTAGACCTGTTTTGCTTTCTCTTTGACAAAATAATCTTCCAACGTATCTCCTTTTTTCACTTTACTATCACTTGAGGTCCGATAGCCAAGACCAGTTGTGCGCATCAGAGTTCCCCGGGCTTCAAACTTTGCAGGCCCTTGCAGATTCTTTCCTAGTCCCAGACCTAGCATGTAGGACATCTTCTTTATTATTTTTATGGCAACATTGCTAATGACAAAGTCATCATCGATCCGGACCGAAAAGACAGAATTGGAAGTATCGAGCGAGAAACCTTCCAGAGCAATATCTTCCTCCCCGTGCTGAATTTCCAAAAGTGGGGCATTATCTTCAGTGGGCGCACGAATTCCAAAGTCTCCATGAATGGTAAGCATCCCAGTTTCAAGTCCCAAACGGATTTTCTGATGGAGAGTAGAGGGTACGGCCATTATGTCTGGTCGATGCAACCAAGGCCTTCCCAAGAGCAAGTTGAAGGAGGCAGGGATGCTTACCACATGAAATTCCACCTCAGTTTGGTAAGACCCGAAGGTCATAGGAAGCATGAGGGTTCCGACTACATCTCGACGAGTGTTGTCATATGCTTGGACCTTGACTTCTGACGGAGAGAAGTCCTTATTCTTGTACCCTAAGCAGTAGGCAACACGGAGTGGGCAGACATTGATTGCTGAACCATTGTCAATCAGGATTATTGGAACCCATTTACCATGGCATTTCAGGGTGACATGCAGTGGCCTATTGTGGTCGGTTCCTTCAGCAGACAGGTCTCGATCAGTGAAGGTTATGGCATGCTTGATGGGTATAGTTTTAATGAGCGCAACAAGCTCATCGGGGGTTATATCGGAAGGAACTTTTAGGTGGGAAAGGGCTTGGATGAGTCCTTCGCGATGGCGAGTGGAGTGAACAAGTACATCCCAAACAGACATTTTAGCCTGAGTCTGCTCGAGTTGTTGTTTGATCATTCCTTTGGGGTTTTTCTCAGGACGGGGAGGTTCTTTGGCTAGTGGAGCAAAGGGTTGGAAAGTGTTTTTGGTTGGGGTAGTGAAAGGGTTGAAAGGCTCTTTGGCTGGTGGAGCTGAAGATTCTTCGGTTTGGAGGTTAGGGGGTTGATAGATACGGCCACTCCTGGTTAGATGGTCAATCTGGCGGTATTTTGATTCCTCACTCCATAAGTCAACAGGAGCCTTACGCTTGCTTCCAATGGTGGTATCTTGGAGGTTGGCAGCGAGATCAGCGATAACCAAATCTTGCCAAAGGTCCTCAGGCTTCCATTGCTCAGCTTCCATCATTGCCTTGTTCACAGTCCATTCCTCATTCCCTACTCTTATGTTGACAATTTTTCAGAGTCTGCCCATGGGTTTTGCTTGGCCCCTGGCTCGTCTTCCTATAGGTTCATCATGGCGACATTAGCATCTTCGGGGAAAGTGACCGACGGCTCTGACTCAGCTTCATCCACAATGTAATCCATTGGGTTAAACTCACTACTGGCTATCTCTTCCTTAGGCTCTGGGGGCCCCGAATTCAAGTACCACGGGTCAAGGCCCACATTGCTGTACAAATTGTCAACGACAAAGTCATTGGGATGAGAGGAATCTGGGCAAAATGGGGCAGGTCCTGGCCAATTGTAGGCTGCTATTTCGGGTTAGTATTCCTCAGCGAACATCATGGGTAAGGAGAACATGTCCAGGGGATCACCCATGGCCAATAGCGGGCATGCATTTGGGATTGGGTCACATTCCCATTCAGGAGCTTCTTGAGGAACCCGATAGTCATCACTCTGACCTTTGAACATCATGTATAGGGAGAGCCCATCAAGAGGGTCATCATGAGCATTCTGCCAATCAACCTCCCATCTAGGCTCAAATGGTGGTTCAACAACTCTCTGGAAATTGGCAGCTTCAAACTACTCCCAATCAGAAATCAGATTTCCCCATGTATTCTCCCATTCCCATAGAAAGCAAAGAGCCGTTTCCTCGAGAACTTCCACAATAGGTTTTGGTTCGGTATCAGAGACAATGAAAAGGGTTGGATTGAAATCTTGGGTGGTTTGTTCATTGGTTAGGGTGATTTGGTTGATTCGAAAAGGGGTGTTATGTTGTGGCAAGGGGTTTGAGATGGTATTTGGTTTGTCTGGGGGAGGGGTATCATAACCTTATTATCGATGAGGTTTTGGATCTCATGACGTAGGTAGATGCAATTGTCAGTGGTATGGCCAGGCATCTGGTGGAACTCAGACATTTTGGTTTAGGTTTGGCGGAATGGTTTGTGGTGGCGCGAGGGGTTTCAATACCCTGATCTCCATGAGTTTCTTGAGCAAGGTAGATCTGGGGGTACTGAACTGGGTGAAGACTCGGTTTTGGGATTTTGATTTTTTGGAGATTTGGTTAACTTCTGCGAGCTTGGCAGATGAGGTTCCAACCTGGTTGGTATTTCCGGTTGTTGCCAGAGTATGCTCTTTTAGACTTTGAGCCAGTTTTCTTTTTCTCCAAGGTACCGTCTCGTAAGGCTTCTTCTACAGCCAACCTAGAATCATAGAAAGTTTCAAAATTTGGGGCGGCTTGGGAAAGAACCATGTATGGCACAAAGGAACTCGGCAGGTTCTTCGTTATAATCCGAATTTGTTCTTTCAGATCTGGCTTATTCTGCATTTGTGCGGCCTTGGCTCTCCAACGCCTCACGAAATCAGCGAAGCTCTCTTTCTCGCCCATCTTAGTACTTTCTAGTTCCCTCGTGGTCATTTTCAGGTCAACGTTGAAATCATATTGGACTACGAAGGCTGTCCCAATATCTTCCCAAGTCCTTTTCTTGGACGGCTCGAGAGTAAGGAACCATTGCAGGGCTGGGCTAGACAGAGACTCATGGAATAACTGCGCCATAGCCCCCTTCTCAATTCCTCGCATGGTAAGAGAACTAACATATCCCTGGAGGTGCGCCTTTGGATCGCCAGTACCGTCAAACTTTGCAAAGTCCACGCCTTTAAACTTTTCAAGTAATTTGGCGTTTGGGAATAGGCATAGCTTGTTCATGTCAATTTCTCCCTTTCCAAGCCGCTTGGTTTCTTGAACAGACTCTTCCAGCTTATTGATCTTAGCAACAAGAGCAGCCAAATTAATGTTTGCGGTCGGCGTTTCTTCTTTGGGCTATTCAGACTGTGTAGGAGGCCTGGTCTGAAGCTTATCGCTAATTTCCTGCATAGTTTCTACCATCATGATCATGTCCTTCTGCATGGATGTAACGGAAGCCTTGAGTTGGGTGTCGACATTGGCAATGGACTATTTGAGTTGGGCATCCAAAGCAGCCATGTTCTGCCTGAGCTCTTCTACCCCATTTCCTTGGTCGGCCATTGGTAAGGGATTTTTAAGTGGTACTTCTACTAGTGGATCTTGTAACATTTCTGCTGACGGTTGTCCTTCCTAGACTACCTGAACTTCAAACTGTTGAGTTCCTTCCAGGGTGTCTATGCGAACCAGTCTTTGGAATGGACGAAACCAATTGGGTACAGCCTCTTCTTGCACACGACCAATGTTTTAGAACTGGCAATAAAGCAAAAAGGAGCAACTCATAACTAATCACGGATACTCGCCCTATCCTCTACATGCCTCCTAGAAACTAACCTAAGACCTACCGTGACCTGGATCACACTTAAGGCGTTTGTACTGAAGATTTCTGATAGTCCGGGTAGGTGCTGTCCGGCAAGTTAAATTCCGAATGCTTTAGAACCAGAGCCAATCTCCTTACCTTGACCATCCGAGGCAGAGCAATATGACTACCTGAATCTATGTACGTACGCACTCAAGGTTAGACCTAGATCAAGGGAGCCGTTCTGGCACGGCAAACATTGGAGGTATCTCAAACTCCATGCATTTAAAGTCTCCTGGACTGACCGGGGAAAGAATTCTAGGGGAGTCCTATCCTCTAGCTTGTAAGATGCAATGATGCATGGATGATATTTATGTACAGAAAAGAAATGCACGTAAACAGGATATATCACATAAGTCCTATCTCCGTGTTCCTGTCTTAGTTGGGAAGGTTCTATGGCTATGTACAAGTGCAAAGGCCGGTTTGGGTCACAGCAGGGTTCCCCGGACTAGAGCCAAGATGCACTTCCCATTGTCGAGTGTATTGCAAGACAATGGTCGAGCAGTACGATGGCCCATCACGGTCGAGGGTCGCTAGGCATCCCGGGAGAGCTTGTCACTGGCGAATCGGGCAAGATAGCCAGAACACACTAGCGAGGGTTTTGTGGTGCAAAGTGTACAAGACAAAAGAGTTCTATTTTTCGAAAGATATCGACAATCCCATTTTGAAAATGCCTTTCAAGTTTGGCTCTCGCAATCATTCGATTCTTTGAAAATAAAAGTAAGTTCCAAAGTTTCGAATGATGTTCGGAATCCCCAGCAGAGTTGCCACTGTGGGCTCCCCGACCGGCGCGCCCTCGAAGAGTCGCCACCCAAATTTTTCAGATGGATGATCCGAGAAGCCGAGAACTCTTTTGAAAAAGGCATTTGGTCTAGCGAAAAACGTCGAGATTTTGGGTTCGGGAGCCACGTTACGAATGGGGAAGGTTTTGTTGAAAAGCACCCCATTCGCCCGGTAAAACCGGTCTCTACTAAACATTTTCAAAAGGGGGAAACTTAGAACATCCTTCGAAAAATCAAACTCTTCAATAAACAAATAAAGGGGGGAGGGACATGGGAGGATATATCACGTTGACGTGCACGTGGTGCTATCTGTACAGAAATGATAAGAGTATGATGTTGTATGATGAAATAACTTATCAGCGAACTGTCCAAATCAAAACCATCATCACACGGCTTACCATAATGCCGTGCACGGCCTTACAATATGACGTGCGGCTTACCTTCTCTGCTATCAGACTATCATCAAAACCTAGAATTACGCCCTGAGTATTGTATATCTCGTGCGATGTTCCTTAAGATATCAAAGGATACACAAATCCAGACCCGTTTCAGAATCGTACCATTTCGTCAAGCCATGAATATAAAACAACTTTTAATACATTTGATCGCTTAAAATGATCAAACAAACCTCACTTTTAGAAAATACAACATGGCTTGTAGATATGGTCTTATTCTGAAAAGTACTGATGACAGTATCTCAGCAATACAAACAAGTCTAATGAAGCATGACCATGATCCAGATAGTTTAAACAAATAAATAGATAACAATGAAAGGCCACGCGCCTGAACATATTACGTCGTGCGACGCACTATAACGCCGCGCGGCGTGGAATTCCCAGTACAGTGGCTATTTTAGCTTCTAAAAATGATTTTTAAGTCAGTACCTTAACCAAAAATGGGTCAAGCCTGACTGCAGAAAAGTCCCCTCAGGGCCAGGACAAGGCCTAGCCCAAGGAAACTTGATTTTTACCTTTGATCTTGAGCCTGGAGGACGACGGACGGCAATGGATGAGCATGAACAAGGACGAATGACAGAGGATGGGTGTGGTTTTGAGTGGTTGTTAGGTATCTTGATAGGTGAGATCTCAAAGTTAGTAAAAGATTGAGCTTTGAATGTGAGGAGAAAAATGGAGTGACTTAATTAGAAAAGAAATGCCTAGAGAATGTTTTTAGAGCAACATTCTCAAGGCATGGAAATAGAGAATGGGTGTATGGGCAAGATAAGAGAGAAAGGTTAGGGACCCCTTTATCTTGAGTGGAAGGGTGTATTTATAGGCAAGAGCCAAAGATTTTGAATTCAAATGGGGGAGGTATTTTTTGGGCAGGCTAGAAGTGTTTTTTCAGCTAAGCCATTTTGTAGCTGTGGCTCAGGTGGGCGTGGCCGACAGCTTTCTGAGCCAGTCGGAACTTTACCTAAAATGTCGTGCGGTGTAATGAATTCTATTCCACCGTGCGATGTAGAAATGTTTCGTGCGGCTTTATAAGTTCAGTCGAGGGCTTTCAGGCTTATCTGGGTTTTAGGCTTTCGGGCTGGACTTGACTTCTGGGCTGAGGGAGTCCTTCATTCAAGCTCTCAAATGTATCATTTCCTTTATTTCATCATTGGGGCGTTTAAAGAACCTCCGAGGTCCGGATTGGGGTGTCTATAATAATCCAAAGTTGCCACATCATCTTTTGGTTATCCATTTAAAGGGTTACTAAGGTTAGCAACATAGAGGTCTACAATGGTACAATCAAAATTGAATAATCAAAACTTGTCATATCACCTTTTCAACTTATAAAAATCTAAAAATTGTAACATAGAAAATAATTATTTTTAAAATAGTTTTCAAACTAATAAAAACAGATTATTAGAATAAAAGAAAATAATTTTTGAAAACTTTGATTTACAAATATAGTTTTCGGGAATTTTTTTTAAAAAAAAACAGTTTTTGTATAAAAAAGTTTTTGAAAATAAGTTATTTTTTCAAAAGAATAGTTTTTGAAATTAAATAAAATAGTTTTGACAAAAACAATTTCTGGGAAAAAAATAAGAACTGTTTTTAAAACTATTTTTTTTAGAAACATGTCGAAATGAAAGAGAAAGAAAGTTTTATTGTAATGATAATGTGCTTGATTGATGAAATGTGAGGATAACTAAATTTGATTATTTGCAAAAAGTTGCTAGTTTAGATTATCCAAGGGCCAAAATTTGATAAGTTGCTAAGTTTGATTATTCCAATATATGCTCTTTTTTGAGCAAATTTTGCTGTCTTTAGCAAACTTTTAGTTTTGATTATACCACTGTGGATGCTCTTAGCAAATGTTGCTAATCTTAACAACTTTTTGGTTTTGATTATACCACTAGAGATGTTGTATCAATTTAGATCATCCACAGTGGAATAACCAAAACTATAGAGGCTTTGTTTGGTTTCCATCTTTGAGTATTTTAGTTTTGGTAGTGGGTACAGAGTAATATGGTAATGATTGGAGAGTTGGGTAATGAGTAGAGAGAGAAATTAAATAATTGGAGAAATAAGGTAATAATTGAAGAGAAAAATAAGTGTGGGCTATATGCCCCGGAAAAATTCCCCCATCTCTCTTTTTGTATTTTTAGTGTTACAAAAAGGGGAAAAATAGTTGGTTCGTTTGAGAGTCGCCACCCGGGTTTTG
>JAOTQK010070574.1:0-10712 GCA_025642025.1 Rhododendron ferrugineum | reverse complement strand
GCAACAACTTTGGCGATGAAAAGCATGCAATTGGCGATGAATTTGTTTCGTCGTCTTAGACCTTTTTTGTTGTAGTGAGGCTTTTGGAGCAAAGGAGCTGTCTAGGATAGAGGAGCAGGCGGAGCTGTAGTTAGAAACCTTAGTTTCCCTCCTTTTGTTGAATAAAAGTACTATTGTGAGATTTATGATGTAATAATGAGCTAGACTCCATTTATGTTTTCAATAAAATCGTCCTTTAACGTACCCAAAATTGAGGGCGTTACACCCACGCAGGGGAAGAAAATCAACAAAAACAACAAACAAAACTAAAGCAAAACATGTTAGAATACAACATATCCACACCCTTAAGTCCAGCCACCTAAAAACATCGATCAAGACCCCCGTTGTCGTCGCCACCGTTGCCACAAGGGCGGCCGAGACACAGCAAAAACCATGGAACGGAACCTTGATCACTACAGCTACCAACCCCAGCGTATAGCACTATCAACTGCTACCTCTGTCAGAACGGGGCTGGCCTGATAATGTCGATGGAACTGCAGGACAATCAGAAAGAAGAGCACATGTTAAGGAAGATCAGACAAACAAGCACACAGACGGACTGCTCTGGCGACGATCGACTTCGTCGATGTTAGGGCTTGCCAAAATTAGTGGGGATAGATCTGAAGGAGAGAGAGACCCTAAGCGTCGAAACTCTACTTTAACTATATACTTGTTTATAATTCGGAAAACATTCCATTCAAATATATGGGTCATATTGCAATTTAATTACTAAACTCTGTCTTTCTAATTAAAACGTCTAAATTTATCCCGCATTTGTAGAATAATTTTGAATAAGAAATCGAACTTTTGGGGTAATGCATATATAGTTCAAAATATATCAATTTGGAATTGATATTAATATGATTTTCTAACCTTAACTGACAGAATTCTCTCCTGCAAGACTGTATCACAATGCTGCGCACCTCCGAGCCGCCGGATCATGCATCTGACGGCTCGGATCTCATCTCGGCAATGAACGACTCTCAATCATTGGTTACCGAGATGAGATCCGAGCCGTCGGATGCACGATTCGACAGCTCGCAAGTGCACAGCACCAACCCGAAGTCCCTTCAAATAAAGCCGAGATCCACCCACTACTGAATTTTTAATAGCCACACGAAGAGCATAAAATTTTCTTTTAAACAAGTCTCAAATGATGGGCCATAAATTTCAAGTATTTAGTATATATTGGAGTATAACAATAGTTCAAAATGCTACGTTAATACCTTTCGATTTTTTCTTCTTTTTTTTTTTGCCAAAATAATGACAGATGATATTATTAATCTCAATCAAAATACATCAAGTAGAAGACTTGTAATGACCCTGATTTTTGAATTTTATTTTAATTACTTGGATTACCTTTTAAAATTCCTTTTTAATTTTCAATAATCCGTCATAATTAGATTTGAGACTTATAAATTATATCTTTTCGCATCGGACAATCTAGTCATTTTTCTAAAGACAAGTAAGCTTGTATATTTTCCTAACTAGTAAATAAAATTCTTAAATTATATTTCTTGGCTAGAAACCCTACTTAGCAAGTCTAGTTATTTCCTAACTAACTAGTTTGGCCAATCCAATTACCTTTCAAAGCTAGTTTCATCTAGTTGAACCTTATGACCCTTATGAATCCTCCTAATTCCTAGGTGAACATTTTCACCCACCCTTGAACCTTATGAACCTTTCCAACCCTAGACTAGAAAATCATTTCACTTCCATGACTAGTCATTTCAAGATCTTATTCAAGTATATCTTCTTATCACCTGTTTACCTATTGGGTAATAGTTCGTAGGGAAATGGTTATCCTTTGGGTAATAGACATAAGATATTGTTCGGCTCCGAAATGACTCAAAGGACTGAGCGGGCGTGCCAGGACTTGTCGGCGTCCAACATGAAGGACTGGGCGTCCCTTTTCTGACTTCAAATCTGTGAGGGCGAGAATGCTACAACCTAAGGGCTGAATTGCAGTGAAGGTCCGTGGTTTTGCCTCTACGAGCGAGGACTTAATAATTTCCTAACCGTGTAGGACAAGAAGTAACAACGTAGAATAACTTTATTATGTCGTAATAATAAAGTAGGGGATACAAGAGAGATATGAATAACTTTATTATATTGGAATAATAAAGTTGGGGTACAAGAGAGATAGAAACTCGAATTACTTGAGGAAGTAATTGAATGAAGGTGAGAGAAGTGAGATAATTGCTTCGCTGGGAAGGCTTTTGGTTTAAGAGTTGAGCTTGATTGGTGTGAGAACCCTTTTTCTGTCTTGAGTTCTTGTATTTATAGGCAAAACATCCACAGTTTTGCATGAGAATGGATTCCCGCCTTGCATCCTGTGATGACACGTGTCCCATGATTGAGCCTTTCTCTCTTAGTTGGCGGTTTTTGGAAGTTGGCTGAATAAAACATGTTCTCTTCTCGGTAATGGGTAGTTACTAGAAGTTGAGAAAGGCTAATGAGCCTCTCCTATTTTTCCTCTCCAGGAGGTCATGGGCAGTTGAGGAGATCATGGGCTTCCTCCATTTCCTATTTCTGTGGGTTTGAAAGCACCATTTGCCATTTGATAATTCATACTCCTTGGGGAGAAATGATAATTACTCTACAACCTGAGACCTCTTGAGTCCTTGAACCATCAAATAGCAATATCCAAGGAGTGGGTGATATTTCAAGTGCGCTCAGTCCTACTTCAGATTCATCGCCGATATCCACGCATAGATGATCAGCAAGAAAATCTGCTAAGGCCTAGCCCTTCACTGCTTTTTGAGTAATGTATTGAAAATTGAATTCCATTAGAGCTAAAGACCATTTGCCAATTCGGCCTCTCATGATGGGCCGAGAAAACAAATACTTAACTAGGTCTGTTTTACTCATGATGTAAACCAAAACAAGAAGCATATAGTGCCTCAACTTTATTGCTGAAAAGTACAAGGCAAGACAAATCTTTTCAATAGGAGTGTATCGCCTTTCACATGGAGTCAACAACCTACTTAAATAATAAACCGCCTGTTCCTTTCCTTGAAACCGCCAGTTCTTTTCCTTGAGCGTCGTCTTGAGCTAAAAGGCCTCCAATAGAGCCTTCAGCAGCTGAGATATAGAGCTTCAAAAGCTTGTTCTTGATGGGAGGCATCAGGACTGGAGCCTGAGCTAAATAGCCTTTGATCTCATCAAAGGCTCTCTGATGGCTTGCCTTCCACACAAAAGTATCTTGGTCCTTCAGCTTCAAGAGTGGAGAAAAGACCTGAACCCTTCCTGCCAGGTTTGAGATGAACCTTCTCAAGAAATTGAATGACCCTAAAACCTTCTGCAACTCTTTCTTGGTGGTAGGAGGCTTTGCTTCCATAATTGCTTTGGCCTTGCTCTTGTCAACCTCAATCCCTTTGTTGTGGACCAAAAATCCAAGGAATTTGCCTGCGGATACTCTGAAGGCACACTTCAGGGGGTTCACCTTCAAGTCAAACTGTTGCATTCTCAAAAATGACCTCCTCAAGTGTTCCAAATGTTCATCATAGGACTGAGACTTGACCACGATATCGTCGATGTTGATCTCCATAAAACGGCCAATGAAATCATGAAATATGGCATTCATTACTCGTTGGAAAGAAACACCTGCATTCTTTAGGCCGAAGGGCATCACGATCCACTCAAAGGTTCCCAGGGCTCCGGGACACCTAAAACGGTCTTTGCCATATCGGCCTCGTTGATGAAGATCTGATTGTAGCCAAAATGGCCATCCATGAAGGACAAAACCTTGTTCAGGTCTTGGATCCTACTGTTAAGTTCATGATCAAAATATCTTGACAGACTGTCTCCTTCCCAGTGAAATCAGTTAAGGTTGAAGAGCATGAGACTAGGTCTTGATCAGTCTTCCCAAGCTTCTGCATCATGAACCTAGGAATGAGATTGGTCGCTGACCCGTTATCCACCAAGATACAGTTGACTGGCATCCCATTAAGACAACCAGCAATGTACAAGGACTTGATGTGTTTGTTCATTGCAGGACTTGGCCTCTCAAAGATCACGCTAGCTGCCCGATCCTCAGTCCTTCCCCCAGTCTCGTCCTTCAGCACAATCACTGAAGGTCCATTGAGTCCTACAGAGCAGGACTCGTTCAGGATCTCAGCCGTCTACCCCACTTCTACAAAATCCCCCTCCAAGGCTGTTGGAGTGTTGTTTTGGCTTCGAGATCTGCAGGCAGGATCACCACCATGCTGCATTGCATATTATGACCCTGTCTATGCTTGAACTCTTTGGCCTGGGGATTCAACCGTGACTTGTCCCTCGAGTCTGGCTTCCTTGGATAAAGGGCTGTCTTCTTGAGTAAAGTCACTTGTCTTGGAAAAGGCTCTATTCTAGCCTCCTCTATGGTCCTGGCCAAGAGAGGTTGTTTCTTGGGTACCATTGCTTGCTTTGGAGGTGGTTTGGTAACAACCTCCTTGTATGTCTTCCCTGCAGGAACTTGCTTCTAAGGTAAAGTCCTTGGAGGAAGTACAATGATAGCCTCTTCCACAGTCCTTTCCAAGGGCGTGTGTACTCTCTTAGCCTTAGGTTTTCCGACCCTAGGCTCTTCTACTGGGACTTCCACCTTCGACTTTCCCTTAGGATCATCTTCAATCATTGGGTCATCCAGTAGATCTGTTTCTTCCTCAGCCCTCCTAGCCGCTTGCCTGAATCGTTGGCGGCGCCTCTTTGAGATCTGGACAAAGGTGGAGGTGGAGAGGGAAACTTGGGGTGCTCAACCCTGTGCCACTCATTTGGAGGAGTGACTGGGGGTCTCACAGCCCTAGATTTACCTTCAGAAGGAGCAGATATCCTCAAGTTGTCAAGCTCATCTTCGACTTCGACCAGTCCTGGCTGAATTCGATTGAACACCGATTCACGGAAAACCCTTCTTCCTTTAGACCTGTGTGGCTCCTTAGACCTTGATTCAGTCCTTCCTATGATAATGCTCTTCAGGGTTGACTTGCTAGGACTGGCGTGATGTCCACACTCTGTACATACCATGGAGCAAGTCGGCCTCTCTGGTTTCTTCACCCCTATAGGTCTGGACCACCATGAATTCTGCCTTTCGGATCTCTTGACCTGCTCAGTTCTAAAACTCCATTCTTCATAATAAGGATCTCAGTACCTACCTGGACTGGACTTGTGAACTGCTCTGGAAGGGGCTCCCAAACTTATTTTCTACCTAGGAGCAATCCTAGGCATGCCTCTCATGTTGACAGAGACCATATTTGTACTCAACCCTGAAGGAAATGGATTGTCATCTACCCCCATGGGCTGCTTGTCTTTCTCGGGAAATTTGAACTCTCCTCACTCAATTTTGTTCTGGATATCATTTCTAAATACTATGTAGTTATTAGTTGAATGACTCAAAGAGTTGTGGTACTTACAATATTCTTTGCCCTTCAACTCTTCCACGGTTGGTATCTTGTGACCAAAGGGCAATTTGAGCAGCTTGTCAGCAAGGAGTTGGTCAAAGATGGCCTCAGCCCTACCGACGTCAAAAGTATAGGCCTTGGTTGGCCTATTAGAAGTGTTTTGAATGGGCTGCTTCGTATGTTCCATCTTGACAAAGGCCTTGCAGACGTATGGCTTCTGGTTGATGATCTCTGCCACTGCCACATCTGAATATGCCTCTGCTTCTACTACAGCAACCTCATAATTAGGGTCACGGTAATACGTCCCCTTAGATGCTGTCTTCCTGTCCTGCTCCTCTGCCAAGAGCCTTTCATAGTGAGAGGCCTTGGAAGACAATTCGAACAAGTCTCTGAACTCTGTCCCGTAGAACTTCTTCTTCATTTCAAAGCCCAAGTCATTTAATGCTATGCGCACGTATTCAGCCTCTGGAAGGACAATCTTGCATTTGAATCGAGCAGTCTTGAAACGCAAGAGATAGGACTCCACGGATTGGAGGTGGGTTTGACGATAGCATGACAGGTCTGCCAACGTCACTTCTGGTTCTACCCTGTAGAACTGCTGGTGGAACATCTCCTCCAGTTGTGCCCAGGTCTGCACGGAGTTGGGTGGAAGATTGATGTACCAAGTAAAGGCTGTCCCAGTGAGAGAATTGGGAAAAAGCCTCAACTTCAGAGCATCAATGGTCCCAGCCTCTCCACATTGGACTTGAAACCTGGCGATGTGCTCCACTGTTGACTGCATGCTTTCTCCATTGAAGGTCTGGAATTCTGGAACCCTATAGCCCTTTGGGAAAGGCATATTATCCACCTCTTTGGTATGGGGCTTCCTATACATCGGCCTTCCCAAATGTCTGAAACCAGGTCCTAACTGCTCCTGGAGCAAGTTCAGGACTTGATCCCTTCCCATAAGCATGTTTGGCACATGAGGCTGCTATGGGTGTGCCTCTTGTGCTTGCTGATTCTGAATAGGACTTGCCCCCCGAGCATTAGAGCTTTGAGGAGTGTGAGCAACTCCTTTGTCCTTTCCAGAGCCCTGGCCTCCTTGCAAAGGCCTTTTGTCTGTCTTGTCAAACTTGTTAGGTCTGAGTGGGTTTTCCGCCAACACAAACCTTTGCTCGTTACTTGTTGGAGGCGTCTGGGCTCCTCCAATCACAACTCCCTTCTCCTTTTGCCCCCCGAGTGCAGGATTGTTAGATGAAGTAGCGTGGTAAAATGTTTGAGGAGGGGGAGGTCCCCCTAGTAGACCAACTTGGTCTTGACCATTGCCAAGAGAGATATGAATAACTTTATTATGTTGGAATAATAAAGTTGGGGTACAAGAGAGATAGAAACTCGAATTACTTGAGGAAGTAATTGAGTGAAGGTGAGAGAAGTGAGATAATTGCTTCGCTGGGAAAGCTTTTGGTTTAAGCGTTGAGCTTGATTGGTGTGAGAACCTTTTTTCTGTCTTGAGTTATTGTATTTATAGGCAAAACATCCACGGTTTTGCATGAGAATAGATTCCCGCCTTGCATCTTGTGATGACACGTGTCCCATGATTGAGCCATTCTCTCTTAGTTGGCTGTTTTTGGAAGTTGGCTGAATAAAACATGTGCTCTTCTCGGTAATGGGTAGTTACTAGAAGTTGAGAAAGGCTAATGAGCCTCTCCTATTTTTCCTCTCCGTGAGGTCATGGGCAGTTGAGGAGATCATGGGCTTCCTCCATTTCCTATTTCTGTGGGTTTGAAAGCGCCATTTGACCTGGTCAAATGGCCTTTTAATAAACAATAATAAATTAGCCCTCGTCCATTTTTCATGGGATGATTCCAGAAGATTTTCTATAACAAATGCAAATATGGGCCTAATAAAAATAAAAGGCCTTCCTCCCATCACACAAACTGAGTGGGCCTAAATAATATGACCCGTAACCCATGACTTGAAATTATACCCAGATTGGGCTAAAATTAACCGGCCCGATTAACATTGGTTTGGCCCATTAATTTTGATCCAATAACTCTTCATTTAATTAAATTGCTGTCCAACGCTTGTCTAGGACTGGGTGCCAGAAACGGGGTTAAACAGATATCCTATTGACTAGAAAATAGTACTACCATTGACTTGTCATTTTCTCCACTCATCATTATACTTTCTTAAATCACTTTCCTAGAAAGTACACGATTCTCTCCATTGAAATATCACTTTCAAAAAGATATCTCTTCCAAAAATATTCTTTCTCATCAACCATTGGACAATATTTCATAGGGAAAACTTTATCCTTTTGGAGTAATAGAAGTGAGGTTAGCTTTTATCCAATGAGTATCCAAACTTGACTAGACAAATCAAACCAAATTCATTTCTTCTTTACCCATTGAACAATAGTTAGTAGGGAAAATGTTATCCTTTGAGTAATAGAAATAAGACTTCCTATTGTCTAGAAATAGTACTACCATGGACTTGTCTAATCAAGATCAAAACCAAGTTTGTTCTTGCAAGCAACCTTTCTAGAACAAGACAAGACCATACATTTTCTTAACCATTGGTCAATAATTACTAGGGAAAATTTTATCCATTGGATAATAAAAGTTAGTCTTGCCAATAAATATTTAGATTGAGAAAACAAATCACTTTTTTAGATTTCCTATGTACTTATATGCCTAAATATAGAAATGTGTACCTCATAGTTTATTATAAACTTGCCTAAATATACTTATATGCTTAAATATAGATATATGTACATCTTAGCCTATTATATTTTTAGGGAAGTCTTGACCATATTTACCTCCTACCCATAATATAATAAATATTAGGAAAATTTTTATCCTTTGGACAAACCTAGACTTATAGCCCTAAAATTTAAAGTTTCACCAAAGTCATTTTTCTAGATTTTTTAAAGTACACTTATATGTTTATATATAGGTATATGTACTTCTTAGCCTATTATTTTTCTAGGAAAATTTTGACCATATTTTTTTTCCATGTACTTATATGCTTATATATATATATATATATATATATATATATGTACCTTATAGTCTATTATAAACATGCCTAAAGGACATATAGGCTTTCTAGGAAATCTTGACCATATTTTCTTGTCATCTTTATCTCCTACCCATTGGATAATAAATCTTAGGGAAACTTTTATCCATTGGATAAACCTAGACTTATAGCCCAACCTTTTGCTATAAATATGACCCCTCCCATGCCATTCAACTCGCACCTTCCAATCCTTCAACTTCTCTCTCTAGAAAATCTAGTGTTCTTACTTGTTCTTCTTGTTCTTGAGTTGTTCTTGAGTTCTTCCTAAGTTCTTCAAGAAACTCATCCTAAACCACCACTAATCCGCCACTTGACCACCCTCTCGATCCAAAAAGCTTAAGTAGTTTAGTCAAGATTTAGTTTCGAGAGAAACCTTTCTCTTTCGAAACTACCGTAAGCTTACCGTAAGAAGTCACTCCGATCGCCGACTTACTTTCTCGTAGCCGCTCTACCGCCAAGAAGAACGGTAGATTTTCCCTACTCACGATCCCTAAGTATAAGTAAAAAGTGTATATTACTTGTATGTTTGAAACGCATGAAAGTAGATTATCCTTACTCACTAGCTCTAAGTTTAAATATTGTATGTTACTTGGTATGTTTGAAACGTATGTAGATTTTCCCGTACCTACTCTCTCTAAATATAGAAAACTATATGTATAGATTCAAATACACGAAGAATTCTCTACATCACTTTCTCTAAGTATAACTAGAAGTTTGTATAGTACTTGAAATGCATGATAGTAAATAAACTTATTTTTCCAATGGAGGTACAAACATGTTAAATAACCGATTTTTACTTCAATAAACATGTATTGTTTTGAACTTCTCTCAAAGGAAGAAAGAACGGATTTCGAAATCTAAGAACTTATCGCTTGATTAAAAGTATTTGTATTTTGATCTTTATGGATGGTTATGAGCCTGTATATGTAATTACTCGATTTATTTGTTTTGATGTGTGATTAAGCATAAGTGGTTTTCCACTCCAATGATGTCCGTCCTTGTGGCACTATGCTTTAGATTGTATGCTAAAATGTTTGAGCATTATTACGTGAAGTTAAGGATAAAATGAGCATGATTAGTAATATAGAGTTGGATGATCTTGTTAGTTTTGTTTCAAGATTACAATAAATGATTTATATTTACTTATGTGAAAAGTCCAACCGCGGAGTCGATGCATGTCACGAGACACGGAAATTGAGAAAGTAGAAAACATGACACCTAGGGTGTGTTAATGACAAGGCGTGTTTGAAAAAGGAAAGTGTTTTGAAAACCGCAATGTGGCCGGACATAATAGCGCATTGTGTGGTGTGTGTGTGTGTGTGTTCCCATGGGAATCCGGAGCGGCGGAACTATGGTGAGGATACTCGGGAACCTAGAGTGGCGGAACCGAAGTATGGCTTGGTTATCCGTGGAGAGGAGCCAATGCAAAGTTTTGTGTGCCAATGGGAACCCGATGCGGCGGAACCATTGTGAGGATACTCGGGAGATCGGAATGGCAGAACCGAGGTTGGGTGTGTAAAAGCGATTTTAAAAATGTTGATTTGGTAAATGAAAGGTGAAAATGGTGACACGGTCTACGAAAAGTCGCGTAGGAGAAACTCAGATATCACGGACACCAACGATAGTTAATAGCGAATGTGGATGTGTCATTGTTAATAGCCTTGTTGAATATGCATGTGAATCTCCATGCCTGTTGTTGTAAGTTATGGGTTAGCGGGTATGAGATTGTTTTGCTGAGCTTTCGTAGCTCATGGTGTTACCTTTGGTGCCCTTAACATATTATATTGGTGGCGACGCCGGTATAATGTGTCAGACTTTGTAGATGACCAGGAAGAGCTGTACACCTTGGAGGCTTTCGGAGCCGAGGAGCTGGCTAGGATGAAGGAGCAGGCGGAGCTGCAGTTAGGAACCTTAGTTCCCTCCCTTGTGTAATAAAGTACTCTTATGAGAGTTATGTTGTAATAATGAGCCAAACTCTATTTATGTTTTCAATAAAATTATCCTTTTAACGTACCCAAAATTAGGGGCGTTACAAGACTCGTCTCTATACATGGATTCAAGCAACCACGACGGTGGGGGACTCAGCCAATGGCTATAACCCAAACCAGACATGTAACGCCCCCAATTTTGGGTACGTTAAAAGGACAATTTTATTGAAAACGTTAATGGAGTCTAGCTCTTTATTACATCATAATTCTCACAAGAGTACTTTTATTCCACAAAAGGAGGGGAACTAGGGTT
>JAOTQK010070538.1:0-10714 GCA_025642025.1 Rhododendron ferrugineum | reverse complement strand
GCCCCAAGCCGGCCGGATGCCGCCTCCTCCTGCAATGAAACCCTAATAGTTGAAACCAAGAGAGAGAAATGTCAATTTTAGAGAGAAGGGAGATTTGACATCATGGTTGGAGATGAAGTTTCGTTGATAAAACGTCATGTACTTCTTCACATGATTCATAATTCGGACCAAAGATGTCCCATAATCTTGCTTTAGTAGCTTCCCTGGTCTTAGAAGATTTAATAACTTCTGAATATGAGACATACAAATCATCCTGCAATTCTTCCCGCGGTTCGTGCGTCTTAGTAAAGATTTTACCCATCATGTTTTGGCAGCGACCACAACTTGAGCAGCTCGCGAAGCCGAAACCCAATCACAACCAAACTCATCTGAGAACATGTCCAAAACCAAATCTTTTTCCTTAGGGTCCAACGATGAAGACCTTAGAATGTCCTCTGGCATCTCCAAATTTTGTGATCTAGCAATACCTTTACCCTTTTTTGCTTTGGAGAGGCAACGCAAAGTATGATTAGACCCTGTTGAGAACCCTTTCTTCAATCTAATCCCTTTCGACATAATGACTCGGAGATTAATCTAGTCTATATGGCCAACAAACATAAATCTAGTCTATATGGCCAACAAACACACGATACAATGGGAATCACCTAAAACTAACTAGATTATATTGTGGGTATAGCTTAATAAAACTAATCTTAGCTATAAAATTACCGAGGAAGCAACGCAACAACCCCAACGCCAAATGTATCAAACTAATCGTCGGACAAAATGATGATGTCTCAAATAGAATCAGTTTGACCTGTTTCATTAGAGCAAAGACACTCAAGACTAATATTCTACATAGCCATAGTCAGATTCAAAGTTACTGTCCAAATCAATCCAAAAAAAAATGTATATCTAACTCAATTTCAGAATTTGTCAATGTAGTCTACATGGACAACAAACGCAAATCTAGTCTATATGGCCAACAAACACACGATACAATGGCAATCACCTAAAACTAACTAGATTATATTGTGGGTATAGCTTAATAAAACTAATCTTAGCTATAAAATCACCGAGGAAGCAACACAACAACCCCAACGCCAAATGTATCAAACTAATCGTTGAACAAAACAATGATGTCTCAAATAGAATCTGTTTGACGTGTTTCATTAGAGCAATGAAAACTCTCGTTTTTGGCAAAGGCATGAATGCTTTGAACGCGGGCGTGCCAAGACTTGTAGCGCCTAACTTTTGATGAAGATTCCCGTGAATCTTGACTTCTAATGTATGAGCGATTGTGTGTGACTCAAAGGTTAAAAATCACAATGAGGTTCGTGGTTTGCCACACGGTCGTGGACTTAAAATTTCCTAGTCGTATAGGAAATGGGCGTAGAAACGTAAAAAATGTGAACTTTATTACTCCGGCATAATAAAGTTTGATTACAAGGAAACTAAAAGATCCAAAATACTTAATGAAGTGAGTTTGAATGGGGTTTGAGCACGAGGTACTCAATAGACTACTTTGCCGAAAGTAGGTAAGTGTTTGTAAGCGTTGAGCTTTGATTGGTGTTGGATTCATTTTTCTTCTTGAATTCTTCTATTTATAGGCCAAGTGATCCCACGGTTTTGCATGCAAATGATTTTCCAGCCTTCACCTTATGATGCCATGTGTCCCATGTTGCCATTTTTTCCTCCAAATGCAGCGGTTATCAAAAGTTTTTATCACCTTGTTGGAGCCAAAAGGCTGATACTTGAGTGCCCACTACCCAAACATACGAAAATGCAGATCATGGGGTTATTCTCCAACTTTCCAAATGTCCACAGCTTGCCATGTGTCCCTTATTGCCTCCAATTTTGGAATAAAGACTTAACTGCTTCTTTGAACGTGGGGGCCATTTGATCACATGGCTTTGGGACAATTATTCCATGCATCATGGCCCACAATCTTCTTTGTTCCCAACGGTTGGAGACAATCCCAACCGTTTATCCACAAATCATGGGCCGATTCTCATAAAATAAAACATGGGCCTACCTTCAAGACTGAAATTAATTGGGCCTTACTCCAAATCATAAAATTAATGTGGCCCATTAATTTTGAACTCGAGAAACTCATAAAAATTGGCCCGATTTAATTAAGAGTTAATTAAATGGCCCTCCAGTGCTGGTCCACGATTTGGTGCTAAAAACGGGCAAAAACATTGCCCCCCCATGCCTTGAATCCTGTTTTGGCATACCTTCTTTTGTTTGCCTTGCCTATGGATGGTAGGCATTAGGCATCTTCTATGCTCCATTCAGGCCTTTGACAATATGAGATCTGTCTTTAGGCCTGAACCGTGAAGGGCCCGACAAAAAGGCCTAGAAATACGTTGGAAGGCCTGAACTTCATCTTGGAATGCTTAAAAATGTGGTTTAGGGCTAGAGAAAGAGCATAAAGAGCCTTCATACAAGCAAAAAGGCCTGCTTACACCAATATGAGGTCTGTGTCCAAGCCTGGTTGTAGAGAAACAATAGAACCTTGAAAAGGCTTGGAAAGGACTAAAAATAGATTGAGGGCCTGAACCTCTGCTTTTGAACTTTCAGGCCTGCTGGATGAAATGAAAAGGCCTCTGCCTCTGCGGAAAAGGCCTAGTAAAACTTTAATAGGGCCTACTCAATAACTGATAGGCCTTGGCCGAACAATTTAGAGATGCTTGTTCGGCCTTTGAAGGACTTCTCATCGACTACTTAGCTATTTTTGCAACCACGATGGTTTTGCGTAAGCCAAGTGAATAAGACCCGTTTTTTATGTACCCCACAAATCCAATGCGGGCGCAACTCTACACACTTAAGGCCTAAAATTGGCCTACGCTTGTAATGCCTTTTAGCAGTTTGGACAATGCCAAAAAGGCCTTCATGGACAGGGGGAGGAGGGGGATCTTCGATTACAAATGAATCAAAATCAAGCCCTAGAGTGTTGTCGATTTCTTCATCTTCATTCAGTTCCTCCTATTCTAGAACGGGTGCGGCATGCAACTCAGACCTGGCCCCAAGGCTAATGGCAGGACTAGATCGTTCCTGACTTGCATCACTGCCCAGGAGTGAATTTGAATGTGACGACTCTTCAGACTCTTGAGAAAACTCTTGAGAGGAGAGAATGGGCTGACCTTGCCTCATAATAGGACTTTCCACGTTCTGGCTTATTCCAGGTCTGAAATCTTGCTCCCTTTGCGTTGAAACAGACCTATCTTTCGCTCCTCCAGGCATGGAAATAGCTTACCATCCAAAAGTTTTTGAAAAACTCTTGAATGTTGGCTACTACGATCAGGCCTGAAACTGTTGCCACGATCTGTATCATCCAGGCCTTGTTGCTGTTCAGGAATCCTCAAAGGCCTGAACTTGGGTGTTTGCCCCCCCGAGTCGAAGTCCTTGGCCTCCTTGCCCCCCGAGAGCAGGGTTGTTGGAAGCTTTGAGACTCTTGCCCCGCGAGTCCAATTCCTTGGCCTCTTTGCCCCCCGAGTGTAGGGTTTTCAAAAGTTAAGGACTGAGAGAAGCCTGGAGGCTTGGAGTGCTTGCTAGAAGCTTGTTTAGACACATTCAGGCCTGAAGTTTGGCCTAAAGTGCTAAATTTTGACAGCAGTGGTGGAGAAGGAGTTGACTTGATGTCTTCGATGGCCTTTTTGGATTTGATTAGACATTCTTCAACCATACGGAAACATTTATCCCAGGGATTAATGAATTCCTGTGAGAGTCCTTCGTTGGATGCAATAGTACAGAACTGAATGCCCATGTTTTCTTCACATTGGCCCTCAAAGGTCTGAGTAGAAGGATCATCAAGCCCACCATTTCGGAATTCATGTTTTTCGAGCAGGGCTGAATACATAACAGTTGAATAGCCACGTGACTTGGCAATAAAGAGATCGTTTACTTCATAGCGTAATTGACGATCCTCCTCTTCAAGTCTGTCAACTTCATCTTCAAGCCCTCGAATTTCATCGTTGTAGCGATTTTGTGCGTCGGGAAACCAATCCTCCGTAGGATTGAGTCGACGCCTCTCACAATCAAGGCGATAGATTTTATCTTCAAGTTCGTCCACCTTATCATCACGCCAACGAATTTCTTCATTAAGACGCCGAATCTTAACATCCAATTCAATGTATCGAATTGACGTGCGAATGAATTAGCGTAATAACCCTTGAAATGACTAGGGTCCCACTGGGCGTGCCAATGAAAACTCTCGTTTTTGGCAAAGGCATCAATGCTTTGAACGCGGGCGTGCCAAGACTTGTAGCGCCTAACTTTTGATGAAGATTCCCGTGAATCTTGACTTCTAACGTATGAGCGATTGCGTGTGACCCAAAGGTTAAAGATCACAATGAGGTTTGTGGTTTGCCACACGATCGTGGACATAAAATTAATGGACATAGAAACGTAAATAACGTGAACATTATTACTCCGGGATGATAAAGTTTGATTACAAGGAAAGTAAAAGATCCAAACTACCTGATGAAGTGAGTTTGAATGGGGTTTGAGCACGAGGTACTCGATAGACTACTTTGGTGAAAGTAGGAAAGTGTTTGTAAGCGTTGAGCTTTGATTGGTGTTGGACCCATTTTTCTTCTTGCGTTTTTCTATTTACAAGCCAAGTGATCCCACAGTTTTGCATGCAAATGATTTGCCAGCCTTCACCTTATGACACCATGTGTCCCATGTTGCCATTTTTTCCTCCAAATGCAGCGATTATCAGCAGTTTTTATCACCGTGTTGGAGCCAAAAGGCTGATACTTGAGTGCCCACTACCCAAACATACGAAAATGGAGATCATGGGGTTATTCCCCAACTTCGCAAATGTCCACAGCTTGCCATGTGTCCCTTATTGCCTCCAATTTTGGAATAAAGACTTAACTGCTTATTTTATGCGTGGAAATCAAAGGACGTGGGGGCCATTTGATCACATGGCTTTAGGACAATTATTCCATGCATCCAGCCCACAATCTTCTTTGTTCCCAACGGTTGGAGTCAATCCACAACCATTTATCCACAAATCATGGGCCGATTCTCATAAAATAAAACATGGGCCTACCTTCAAGACTAAAATTAATTGGGCCTTACTCTAAATCACAAAATTAATGTGGCCCATTAATTTTGAACCCGAGAAACTCATAAAAATCGGCCCGATTTAATTAAGAGTTAATTAAATGGCCCTCCAGCGCTGGTCCACGGTTTGGTGCCAAAAGCGGGCATAAACAAGCAAAGACACTCAAGACTAATATTCTCCATAGCCATAGTCAGATTCAAAGTTTCCGTCCAAATCAATCCAAAAAACAATGTATATCTAACTCTATTTCTGAATTTGTCAATGTTGTTGTTGGAGAAAATATATGCGATAGGAATTTCCAATAGAATAATAATTCCAAATAATATTCCTCGATCAAATTCAACAATATAAATAAATAGAGAAAGGAAAAGAATAGCATGTGGGGTGGTCGAGGCACGTAATGGTGCTCTCCTAAGGAACGATATACCCCCTCCTGCACTAGGTTGAATGGTACTCTTTCCTCAAGATACATCGACTTTCAAGTTTCCTTCAGTGTAGTGAAGCAAACTCATGAACCAATAATTTCCGGGCACTCGAAATAATCAATGAAAGCTACCAATTAAACCTGATACTGAGTCAGAAATCCTATCCAATTTAAGTGAAAGAACAGTTCCTCTGCCTTCCCCCATTGCAGTCAAATCAGTAGTTGGGGTTTGTGCCCAAGAGGTCTCGATCCCTCTAGCCACCATACTCTTCGAATCCAAATTAAGCCGCAACATGTTCTTTTTCTTGCCTAGCCTTCTCAAGGAGGGTATCCGAAACAGGCACATAACTCTCAAACCTCCTATTCTTGTTCTCAATGAGTAATCACCGATTTCAAGGATACTATTCCACTCGTGAGATGACATTGTAAACAACTTCCTCTTCAAATGGGCAAACTGCTTAGTAATATTAGGGCTAGAAGCCCTACACTTTTCGATCTCCTGCTTCAATCTTGCCTCCCTTCTATCCATCCGCCTAGAATCCATCCTCTTATCTATCTACTCCCACACTACATCCGCCTCCTCATTGTACTTAGTCCATGCGAACAACCCTACATCATTCCCTTCAAACTCATCAAACTTCTGATTCTTGTCATAACCTTTCCCATTCTCCTCCTCTTCTTCTTCTTCTTCCTCCCTGCTAGGCCCTTTCCCCCTCCCGCAGCCCACCCTAGCCAGACCTACCCCACCAACCACAGTAGCAGACCGGTCAGGGGCGGCATGGGCAGGGCCAATATCAGACCGGGTGGTGAAACCTGTGGTGCCACGGCCCAGACCGGACACGTAATTGGGGGGAGGCTTCATGTTGAGGAATTCTAACCTAGCCTTGGGTTGCATGGGGCTTTGCATACCTTCGGGGAGAGGGAGGACATGAAGGGTTAGAGTCAAGTTGGGCCCCACACCGAGGCGGGAGATGGGGATGGTTCCACTGGTGCCGATTAATTGGCGGGAGGAGAAGAATAGGCGTTGGTGGGAGGCAGGAACACCTGATTCGCGCTTGATGGCGACGTGTAGGGATTCGAGTGAGGTCATGGTGGGGTCTAGATCAAGGGTTAGGGTTTTGTTGTCCATGGATATGAAGAGCACCATGTTTGTGAAAACTCTCGTTTTCGACACACGTACACCGAGCAAGGCGCGAATGCGTTTGCAAGCACTGGATTGTTGAGTGCGGGCGTGACAAGACTTGTAGCGCCTAAGTTCGGATGACGATTGTCGTGAATTGTGACTTCTAACTTTGTAAGGCGGTTGCGTGCGATCCAAAGGGTTAATGATCACAAGGAGGTTCGTGGTTTGACACACGGTTGTGGACTTAAAATCTCCTAGTCGTATAGGAAATGCGTAAATCGTAAATTGTAAACTTTATTACACCGGGATAATAAAGTGGTACAAGAAAAAGTAAAATTCAAACTACTTGAAGAAGTAAGTTCCAATAGGGTTGAATACTAGGTATTCGATAGTCTACTTTGCTGAAAGTAGGAAAGTGTTTTGAAGCGCTAAACTTTGATTGGTATTGGACCCGTTTTTCTTCTCTTAAACTAGTATTTATAGACAAACACTAAACCGTTCCAAGTCCGGATGAAACTTCCTGCCTTCCACACAAGCTGCCAAGTTTCCTCCCACATTGGCCTTCCCTTCGTTCATGCTAGCGGTTACAAGCAGTTCACTACAATTGAGTTAGATCATGGGGTTATGTAGCAATTTCCCATTACTGATTTTTCTCCACTGCACGTGTAAACCAAGCATAATGGGGCCATTTTTTCAAAGTCAAATAGCCTTCCATTTTGATTCTAGAAGAATTCCATAACTGCAACAAATTAGGATTTTCTCCAGTAACCGAAAAAAAAAACATGGGCCAAGTTTCCAGACTCAAATTAATTGGGTCTTGGTCCAAATTACAAAATTAATGTGGCCCATTAATTTTCAGCCCAATAAACTAATGAATATCGGCCCAATTTAATTAATACTTAATTATTAATTAAATGGCCCTCTAGCGCTGGTTCGAGGTTGGGTGCCAAAAATGGGCATAAACATTTTGTGATACAGAAAAATTGTGAAACCAGTGTTTTCAGAATTACCTGGATTGAAGACGATGGTTTGTGTGAGATTCTGAGTTTTGCAGTAGCGTGGAGAGAGATGAGATACCAAGGTGAGTTTTGCTCTATATATTGTCTTATTCTAAGGGGAGGAGGAGACATCAATGGGTTCGGATCCTCTACTTGGCCGGGACAGTCCAAATCTAGACCATACATTGGTATGATAATAATTTGGATTTACTTAAAGATTGTTACCACCAAGAGCTGCTAAGAGCCTCTGAACAAATCTGAACCATTGATTTTGATTAATTGCAGACTGTAGTAAATATATGAATTTTAGTCAAAATTAAGGACCGGGAAAGATCCAATTATGTGCGTTGTTAGAGGTGTTACAAAAACAGATGGACCGAAAAAAACCGACCGATCGTTTTGGTTGTCGATCGGGGTATGGTCGTTTTTTTTCGGACCAAACCGAAATTGGTTCGATCTTGATTTTTTAGAATTTTGGCCGGACAAAACTGAACCGACCTACTATATTATATATATATGTATATATATATTACATATTAACACTTTAAATTGGCAAGCTCTCTACAGCAAAAGCCTCGCATCCTCCTCATTGGCAAGCTCTATAACAGCCTTCCACCGCCTCACAGAATCAGGAATATGCTCCAGTCCTTTCCTCAATGCCCTACACTTATTCCCATTGTCGTGCTCTAATTTTACAGCCTGCATCCACAACTCCACAGAGTTTGAGATTGCTTTCACCCCCCTTGTTATCACAGCCTTTGGTTCATCAGGGCTGGACAGCCGACACGCCTCTACTCAAACATCTTTGTTCTTCGGATACTCCTCACAAGCTTTGGTTATCAACTGCCTTGCAACCTAAATCTTACCAGCAACTTCCTCCAACCTAGCGGCAGCAATCCAAATGGGTGGATGTTTGGAATTTGTTTGGATAATCGACTTAAGCAACAACCTAGCCCTCTTAATATCCGATATATCCACGTCAATCTTTCTACTCTTGAGATCAGTCAAATATCCCATGGGATCCACAACAGTTAAACCTGATATCGAGTCAGAAATCCTATCCAATTTAAGTGAAAGAACAGTTCCTCTGCCCTCCCCCAGTGTAGTCAAATAAGTAATTGGGGTTTGTGCCCAAGGGGACTCCATCCCTCCAGCCACCATACTCTTCGGATCCAAAGCCACAACATGTTCTTTTTCTTGCCTAGCCTTCTCAAGGAGGGTATCCAAAACAGGCACATAACTCTCAAACCTCCTCTTCTTGTTCCTCAACGAGTAATCACTGATTTCAAGGATACTATCCCACTCATGAGACGACATTGTGAACAACTTCCTCTTCAAATGGGCAAACTGCTTAGTAATATTACGGCTAGACGCCCTACACTATTCGATCTCCTGCTTCAATCTTGCCTCCCTTCTATCCTTCCACCTAGAATCCATCCTCTTATCGATCTCCTCCCACACTGCATCCGCCTCCTCATCGTACATAGTCCAAGCAAACAACCCTACATCATTGGATGGTGGTGGAGAACAAAGGTCTTTTTACAATATAGTAACCCTACTGAAACAAACAGTTGTAATCCGCAAGGTGTACAAATGGGTTCTCAATTTCAGGGTTTTAATGTGACGGTGGACTTAACTCCGGGTGCAAGCAAGAAAAGGAGGAGAAGATATATCAACAATCTATTCAAAGTTCAAGAGGAAATGGATCAAATCTCAAAAGATAGTGATCAAATCATAGCTTCTTCTTCCTTGCTTTCATCATACAAAATACTAATTATCAGCTCAGTCCTGGGCGAGGAGATCAGAGATACGATAGAAGCAGGTGAAACTTTGGGTTTCGATTTCAAAAAGAATGATGAATTTGTGCTCAAGAGAATGATTGAATTGGAGGTAAAGGAATACTCCCTCATGCAACCGCGCGCGCGCGCGCGAGAGCGAGAGAGAGAGAGAGAATTAATTCCTTCTTTTTGTGGTGAATAAAGGGTGATCATATTTTTCAATGAAGATCATATCTTGGAATATTCATGGAATAGGGAGTGTTCCAAAGAAAAGGTTAATTTCAAACTTATTAAAAAAAAAAGAGGCCCGATACGTTGTTTATTCAGGAGACCAAATTGGAGAATGTAGAATTAAGGATGATTCAGAAGATTTGGGGAAGCACAAATGTGGAATTTGCAGTTTCTAACTCTATTGGATTCTCGGGTGGAATTCTGATTCTTTGGGATTTTGAAGTATTCAAGGCAACCAACATCATTGTCCATAGATCTTTCATTCTCGTGCAAGGTACCATTGTAGACACCCCAATTTGGTCAAACAATTATTTCAAGTCCCACCTTGGGGACCATCCCGATGATGATATGGATATAGTGATTGCTGATTGACTTCTCGTGAACCTTAGGACTTTCGGTAAGAACCTTTAGCCACTTAAAGGACCCAATCCAGAGCCAAATAGCCTTTCAGATAGAAGTACAGTATCCTAGGAGAATCCATCTGTCGGCCGTGACATTTGTAGGGAGGTATTCCCGAACAGGTAAACTAAGGCCCGAACACGTGGTACGTGGGGCCGTGGTGTAAATACGATAGAGACAGTCGCCGTACAGGACGGTGGTCAGCAGATATGGACCAAAGACATGATAAGTCATTGGTCCAGGTTGCCTGTATGAGGTCATAAACCAGCAGCATGTGAAGATGTTGGTTCAAGTAGTCTGTTCGGCAATGAGGAAGCCGAACGGGAGGAGAATTCTGGGGAAAGCAGCCTCAGGTGCAAGGAACATTCTGGAAGGTTCCAGAATGGTATAATTCCGTAAAGGAATGAGATCCCGAGAGAATAAGATCAGGAAGAGATACCCTAAGGGAATGGGATGTTCGGCCAGTTATGGCAAAGAGTCCTAAAACAACTAAGGTAATGAACTGATAAGGGAACGAGAATCCTAGATACCCTAGGATTCCTGTAGGAGATACGGAACCTAGGGCAACACGAAGACTTGGGCAGCAAGCATCTGGGAATCTATAAATAAGAGGTAAACCTAGAGGTAAAGGTACGCTGTTTTGCAATCAAGTTATTACCTACTGATAATTAGGGTTTTCTGCTAGTACGTGATACTAACTTAGGC
>JAOTQK010070514.1:0-10717 GCA_025642025.1 Rhododendron ferrugineum | reverse complement strand
TTGAAAACTTTAAGGTCAGCAAAAACATGATCTTGAAAACTTCTATAGTTACCATACATGTATGTATTACCAAGTTTCAGATTTTCAGTGAAAAGAAATAAAAGGCTTAAAAAGCATCAAATGTAAACACAACTTGAACATTACTAAGTGTAATAGCAAACATCATTGGGTTCCAATCCAAGAGCCTTCAACTGCATATTCCCCTTTTTTTTTTGTTCCTATTGAACTCTACCGGCTTCCAATAGCGCTCCCCAAGTACTAACTCATAGAAAAGCCACTAGTTTCAGAACCATACCGAAAGCCTCGTTGAGCTTCCCAAACTGACTCAATAAATCCATGATACAAGTGTAATGATTCAGATCGGGTTCCAATCCGAATATCCATTTCGAAGCATAAAAGACTCTACAGCTTTCACTTAGAAGGAAAGCCAAGAGTGGCTACAAGTAGATAATAAGTTCAAGAAGGTCAATACTATCCTGCTCTAGTCCTTTTTCCACCATTTGACGAACAATTTGCAGGGCTTTGAAACCTAGCCCCCGGGCTCCACAACCCTCAATAACCGATGTCCATGTCAAAAGTTCACTATTTATCATCCCATCAGCCACAGTTTCAAGCCGCCAATATTATTATACACAACGATAAGGCATTTAAAGATGAGATATCAGCCACATAACTCATCAAAAGAAGGGAAAAAAAAACAACAGATATCAGACACAGGTTCTAGACTTCCATTGCCCATTTGCCGGAACAGTTCTATAGCATTCTAAAAAATGGAGGGCATTTCGAGTATTATTCTGAAACTAGTGGTGCTATTCTTAAAGGGAATTTGTCTAAACAATTTGAGCTGCTCTATCCATGTACCCGCACTTTGCATAAAAATCCAAGGAATGAAGTTAGGAGAACACTGAAAAAGTCCATTTTCAGTAGCAATACCAGGCAATTTTTGCCTTGAAAACGATTACCATTCTCCCCAGAAGCTGAAAATACTTCGTATGGGCTTCTTGTGTCTCTCTTATGCTTTAACAAACCTTATAATGATTAAAGAATTGCCTTTTTATAGTCACCTGCCAATTCAAACTAGAAAAAGTGAGGTAAAAAACTAATTAAAATATTTGTTGCATCACATGAGCCTCAAGCGCACTTCAATTGCGCCCCAGGCATATTTAAGTGGCGCCCGGGCGCATTCACATTTTTTCTCTTTTAATGTGCCTCAGGCGCAATTTGAATTGCTACTCGGGAGCATTCACTTTTTTATCTTTTGATGTAATGAACCACTGAATTCCATGCCAACATGCTCAAATGTGCAAAATCTAAATGTGCACTCCATAATTCTGGATCAACAAAAAAAAAAACTCCAGAGCTCATTGGTTGTTGTGTTAGCCCATATTTATTTGTATATGAGACAAATCTTGAACAAAACATTTGGGCCTCGAGGCACTTTCAAAAGGAAACAAAACTATTTCATTCCTACATATGACATCCACGGCCGGGGTCATAGATTTCTGGCATTTGAGGGTGTGATCAATCTCTAGAAGAAAAACCATGGATCAAAACTTCGGGTTCAACGCAGCTCCACCCCAGCTTCTTCAGTAAATATATCATTGTCGTTCATACATCTCCGTAGTTCTTCAACTCCATCCCACCTCTCAACAACAGCTTGAACAGTACGAAGTATGAAGCTCAAATCGTTGTTGTTCATGCGTTTTCTTCTTGCTTAATACCTGTAAAAGCGGGTTTGGTGTTTGTATGATCTATTTTGAACATCTTGGCCGCATCTTATTACTCCTGGTAGCATGTTTTGACATCTGGCCGCTATTTTTTAAAGCGTAGTTACGGAACATTCGTTTTAGTGTATGATATGTTTTCAGACATCTTGGCCGCGTCTTATTACATTCGGCCGCATTGTATTACTCTTGGCCGCTTGTTGTGACACATCGCCGCTTATTATTACTCATGGCCGCAACTTATTAAACTTGGCCGCTTCTTATTACTCCTGGCCGCTTGTTTTGACATTTGGCCGCTTGTTATTACTCCGAGCCGGTTGTTATTACTCTTGGCCGCTTTTTATTACACTTGGCCGCTTCTTATTACTATTGGCCACTTGTTTTGACACTTGACCGCGATTTTGTGAAACCGGGACTAGTATACCCGTCATCGTGGCCGGAGCGTGGGGCTTCTAATGAGGAATTTGGGTTTTGAAGAAAGCCTCTAGGACTTAGTGGACTGAATTGAGCTTACAAGCTGGCTCACCTCTTTTTAAGCCGAAACCCATTGAACAAATCTCAACAAAAAAAAAAATTTAAGAATCTTTTAGTTGGCCCAAAATATTTTCCGGGCTCTCTTTTGGAGATTTTATACTTTTACAAGATTAATATTTCCCGAATTCTTTTTATTTTTATTCAATTTTCTTTTGCGTTTGTTAGTTTTGCGTCAAAGTTTTTTATGGTTTATTGGATCGATTCGACGAGAGAAATAGAAGAACCATAAAATTATGACTTAAACTCAAATATTATTTTAAAAAAGCCAAGAAAAAGTCCGAAAAGTTTGAATATTGTTTGGCCTTTTTTTGGATTTTTCCAAAAATAATTGAGTTTGGGTCATAATTTTCCACTTCTCCGACTCATCTCGTCGAGACAAATCAATAGTTTACAAAAATTTGACGCAAACTAACAATTGCAAAAATAATAATAATTAATGAATAGAGACAAAATAAATTCTGTTTGGCTGGAAAATAAAATTGTCTGCGATCATTTAACATTTTAATAGAGAGACGTGTCCAAGTGATTGTCCAAGCATACACCTCAATCTTTGGGACTTTCCAATTTCTTGCTTGAATGGAGTCAATGGATCAGAAATGGGGCCGAAGGATGCCGCCACGCAGCCCGTTGCCAAGCGGGTGCCGAGTGGCATCCGACCGTTCATATCGGTATGGATCAATCGGACTGAATCTGAGCGCATATAAATCTAAACCGTTCATTGCTTGATCAATATTTGAGCAGTAGATCGTCGAGATGAACGACCAGATCGGCCACTCGATCGGCAGTACCACTGCCAAGCACAGGCATCACCAAATACCAAGGATAGGAGTGTATTGTTAACCAACAACAAGTCAAAATTACTAACCCAAAAAAAAAACAGTAAGTCTACAAGCAGCTTTGCAATTATGCAACACATATTCATTTAAAGATAGTCCATCAAGATTTAGTCCCATGAGGGCGTAAAAATAATTCGACGAAATCAAATTATTTACCCAAAATCGAAGCAAATGTCATAAGTAATGAATGTGGGTACATTGCACCATCTTCATAACAAAGCATGTTACTATGGCCTCCCCTATTGACCCACTGTTAAGTGTCAATTAACTCGTTTTAATCTCCTTTTTATTCTCGAATTTAAGTTCATTTTATAGAGTACAATGATGCATTTGCAAATCCAAACAACTCTTCTAAAGGAAAATCCCAACTCTTGGAAGGAAAAACTTAATTGTTTGCTTTGCTTTTGGAGTTTGAATGAATGCTCAGTTGAATTATTGTATAATCAAAAATGAAATGAAGAGGCACAACGAAATGATCAAAAGGGTGAAGCATAAATGAACACACAAATACAGGAGAGGATCCGGAGCGAGCAAGAACGAGATTGACAGCTCCTTCCCCTCTATAAAATCCAATCGTCCGCATCTTTTCGCTCTAACGCCACCTTCATCCACTGCAAGGATTCAAAAATGCACATCTATATGCATTATACTCCTAGACGTATACAGTCACATATACCAGTTCCTATTTGCTTGCAAATTTCTAAGAATTTACCGTGGGAATTGCAACAAAAGCCAATAACAGTGAAAGCACGTCAACGAATTATATTTCATCAAAGTGAACTCTCTTGTTTCTGACTCAGTTTACAAGAATAAGAACACCAACTAACAGGCTCCCCAAACTGAGAAACACAGATTAATTTTGAATCATGTATACCTTTTTGAATCATGTATACCTCAAAATCAAAATATATGTCAATGAAATCTTCTTGGATGGAACTCATGGAATCACTTCATACGGCCTTCTTGTGCCTCACTTATTCTTTAACAATTCTTATAATATTTAAGGGATTGCCTTTTTTAGTCTCTTGCCAATTTGGACTAGAAAAACTCGATCGAGAATAGAAAGTACAAAAAAAATTTGCATCACATGCGCCTGAGGCGCATCTTCGTTTTCGCTCTTTTTGTTATGTGACTTAGGCGCAATTGAATGCTCCCCGGGCACATCCTTATTTCTCTCATTTCATAATGCACCTCAGGCGCGCACATTTGAATTGTTCCTCGGGAGCATTCACTTTTTTCTCTTTTCATGTAATGAACCATTAAATTCCATGCATGCCAACAACCAATGGCTCATAGATTTCAAGAATTTGAAGGTGCGACTGATTTCCAGAAACAAACCCATGGATCGATCATTAGGCTTCAACGCAGCTCCAGCTCGGCTTCTTCATCAAATCGTTGTCGTTCATACTGAATAGTGTAGTAGCCAGCAATTTTAGGTTCCAAATCTAAGAGCCATTTTGCTACATATATTCCCCCCATTTTGGGTTCCTATGAACTCTACAGGCTGCCAACAACGCTCCCAAAATCCTACCACATGGAAAAGTCACAAGTTTTAGAATCATAACAAATGCCCATTCCCATAATGGCCCAACAAATCCTCATGGCATAAAAGACTCTACAGCCTTCACTTAGAACGCCAGAGTGGCTACAAGCAGATAATAAGCTCGAGATCGAAGGTCATACTATTTAGCTCCATACCTTCTTCCCCCATTTGACGAAAAAATTGTAGGGCTTCGAAACCTAGCCCGTGTGCTTCACAGCCCTCGATCATCGATTTTCGTGTCACGAGTTCTCTATTTATCACCCAGTCACAACATAGTCTAGCATAAGAAATGCTTCCGCATCGATCATGAATACATGTTTAAGATATGCATGGATAAACTGGGATGATTTGGGATTATCAGTAAAACTGAAACTGATTTAACAATCCTTACAAGGTTCGGAAACTATGGGGTCCATGATCTCCTACACAACTTCCAAAGCAATATTGACGAACAAATTATGAATCATGTATACCTGAGAATCAAAAGGTATGTCAATGAAATCCTCACGGATAGAACTCATGGAATCACTTCATACGGGCTTCTTGTCCCCCTGTTATGCTTTTACAATCCTTATAATGTTCAAAGTATTGCCTTTTTTTTAGTTGCTTGCCAATTTGGACTAGAAAAATGTTTGGATTCTCCCATGTGCGTGAAGCACAAGATAAATTTTCTCTCAATCTCTCGGTGTGTGTGTGTGTGTGCGAAGTGTAATAACACGCGGCCAAGAGTAATAACAAGCGGCGAAGTGTCAAAACAAGCGGCCAAGAGTAATACAATACGGCCAAGTGTAAAAAAATGCGGCCAAGATGTCCGAAAACAGATCATACGTACACTAATCACGCTTTTACCAGTAGTAAGCAAGAAGAAAACGTATGAACGACAACGATTTGAGCTTCATACTTTGTACAACTCAAGCTGTTGTTGAGAGGTGGGATGGAGTTGAAGAACTACGGAGATGTATTAATGACAATGATTTACTGAAGAAGCTGGGGTGGAGCTGCGTTGAACCCGAAGGTTTGATCCATGGTTTTTCTTCTGGAGATCGATCACACCCTCAAATGCCAGAAATCTATGAGCCCGGCCGTGGATGTCATAGGTAGGAATGAAATTGTTTTGTTTCCTTTTGAAAGTGCCTTGAGGCCCAAATGTTTTGTTCAAGATTTGTCTCATATACAAATAAATATGGGCCAACACAACAACCAACGACCTCTGGAGTTTTTTTTTGTTGATCCAGAATTATGGAGTTCACAGTTAGATTTTGCATTTTTGAGCATGTTGGCATGGAATTCAGTGGTTCATTACATCAAAAGATAAAAAAGTGAATGCTCCCGAGTAGCAATTCAAATTGCGCCTGAGGCACATTACAAGAAGAGAGAAAATGTGAATGCGCCCGGGCGCAACATAAATATGCCTGGGGCGTACACAAATTGCGCCTGAGGCTCATGTGATGCAGCAAATATTTTTAATTAGTTTTTTTTTACATCACTTTTTCTAGTCCGAATTGGCAAGAGACTTAAAAAAGGCAATCCTATAATCATTATATGGATTGTTAAAGCATAAGAAAGACACAAGAAGCCCGTACAAAGTATTTTCAGCTTCTGGGGAGAATGGTAATTGTTTTTGCTAATGAAAATGGACTTCATCACAGTGTTCTCCTAAACTTCATTCCTTGGATTTTTATGCAAAGTGCGGGTACATGGATAGAGCGGCTCAAATTGTTTAGACAAATTCCCTTTAAGAATAGCACAACTAGTTTCAGAATCATACTCAAAATGCCCTCCATTTTTTAGAAAGCCATAGAACTGTTCCGGCAAATGGGCAATGGAAGCCTAGAACCTGTGTCTGATATCTCTTTTTTTTTTTCATTCTTTTGATGAGTTCTGTGGCTGATATCTCATCTTTAAATGCCTTATCGTTGTGTATAATAATATTGGCGGCTCGAAACTGTGGCTGATAGGATGATAAATAGTGAACTCGTGACATGGACATCGGTTATTGAGGACTGTGGAGCCCGTGGGATAGTTTACAAAGCCCTGCAAATTGTTCTTCAAATGGTGGAAGAAGGACTGGAGCAGAATAGTATTGAACTTCGTGAGCTTATTATCTACTTGTAGCCACTCTTGGCCTTCCCTCTAAGTGAAGGTTGTAGAGTATTTTATGCCATGAAATGGAGATTCGGAATGGAGCCCGATCAAAATCATTACACTTATATAGTGGATTTGTTGAGTCAGTTTGTGAAGCTCAACAAGGCTTTCGGTATGGTTCTGAAACTAGTGGTTTATCTATGTGGAAGTATTTAAGGAGCGCTATTGGCAGCCTGTAGAGTTCAATAGGAACAAAAAAAAAAAAAAGGGGGAGGGGGGGAGGGGGGGGGGAATATGCAGCTGAAGGCTCTTGGATTCGGAACCCAATAATGCTTGCTATTACACTTAGTAATGTTCAAGTTGTTTACATTTGATGTTTTTTAAGCCTTTTGTTTCTTTTCACTGAAAATCTGAAACTTGGTAATACATACATGTATAGTAACGATAGAAGTTTTCATGATCACGTTTTTGCTAACCTTAAAGTTTTCAAGATCAAGTTAACAACACTTAAGCTATTGTTTGCCAATTGTCATGATGGATTGTGACTTTTGATTTCCCATGAAAGCAATAAATATTGCATCAACCATTGTCTGACTCTACAACTATTTTGCCACAACCATTGCCTATATGACCTCTCTCCGATTTCAAACGCATTAATTTATTAGACAGTTTGGCATAGTTCTTTTTTTGCTTGGCAAAAGATGATTTTATAAAAGCTTGATAAGGGTACATTGAGGGGAAAAAAATGTGGATAAGCAACAACAAAAAAATTGCAAGAAGGGTACTGGGTACTTTATGTGAAGGATCCGTTTACAAATGCCGTTGTGTTACAACTTATTGTAATGCCTTCAGATATCTTTTCCTTCAACAATATCAGCTGATTTATGACCCACTTACGACTTTCCCCAGTGACACAAAGTGAATTTGTATTTGAAACCAGAATTATGGAGTTCACAATTAAAACATTTTGCCACTTTCGAGCATGTTGGCTTGGAATTCAGTGGTTCATTACTTCGAAAGAGAAAAAAGTGAATGCTCCCGAGGAGCAATTCAAATGCGCCTGAGGCGCATAACGAAATGAGAGAAAATAGGACACACCCGTTGCACATTACAAAAAGAGAGAAAATGTGGATGCGCCCAGGCGCAACTTAAATGCGCCGGGGGCACATTGCGCCGGGGGCATACGTGATGAAGCAAATGTTTTTATTTTGTTTCTTACTGAGTTTTTTGTTGGGTCGAGACCCGACCCCGATCTACACCTCTACGCACACAAACACACACACACCGAGAGATTGAGAGAAAAATCACTTTGTATATATTCACACACATATACAAGCTACAAAAACTCTCTGGAAACCACAACCAGTTCCACTCTGGGTAGCCACAACCGGCCCCCGCACTCTCTCCTCACTCTCTCCCTCACATTGTGCACTCCCACCCCAGGGGAGCCACAACCGGCTCCCCCTCCGCACGCCACTCTCACTGGTGTCTCACACACACAGCCTCTCTCTCTTATCTGAATACATAAAAGAGAAACAAAAAGACAGTGGGCAATAATGGGAAAATTATCCTGTGCTTCACGCACATGGGAGAATCCCAATATTTTTCTAGTCCGAATTGGCAGGCGACTAAAAAAAGGTAATACTTTGAACATTATAAGGATTGAAAAAGCATAAAAGGGGGACAAGAAGCCCGTACGAAGTGATTTCATGAGTTCCATCCATGAAGATTTCAATGACATACGTTTTGATTCTCATGATTCACAATTTGTTCTTCAATGCTTTGCAAGTTGTGTAGGAGATCATGGACCCCATAGTTTCCGAACTTTATAAGGATTGTTATATCAGTTTCAGTTTTACTGATAATCCCAAATCATCCCAGTTTATCCATGCTTATCCTAACCATGTACGCATGATCGATGCGGAAGCATTTCTTATGCTAGACTACGTTGTGACAGGGTGATAAAAGACTCTACAGCCTTCACTTAGAAGGCCAGAGTGACTAGAAGCAGCTAATAAGCTCAAGATCGAAGGTCATACTATTTGGCTACATACCATCTTCCACCATTTGACGGAAAAATTGCAGTGCTTCAAATTCTAGCCCATGTGCTCCACACCCCTCGATCATCGATTTCCGTTTCACGAGTTCTCTATTTGTCACCCTGTAAACAACAGCTTGAACAGTACATAGTATGAAGCTCAAATCGTTGTCGTTCATTCGTTTTCTTCTTGCTTAATACTGGTAAAAGCGTGATTAGTGTACATATGATCTATTTTCGGACATCTTGGCCGCATCATATTACTCTTGGCAGCATGTTTTGATATCTAGCCGCTATTTTTTAAAGCGTAGTTACGGAACAAGCGTTGTAGTGTATGATCTGTTTTCGGACATCTTGCCCGCGTCTTATTACATTTGGCCGCATCGTATTACTCCTGGCCGCTTGTTTTGACACTTCGCTGCTTGTTATTACTCATGGTCGCGTCTTATTACACTTGGCCCCTTCTTATTACTCTTGGCTGCTTGTTTTGACACTTGGCCGCTTGTTATTACTCTGTGCCGCTTGTTATTACTCTTGGCCGTGTTTTATTACATTTGGCCTCTTCTTTCTACTCTTGGCCGCTTGTTTTGACACTTGGCCGCGATTTTCTGAAAGCAGGACTAGTATACGTCATCGTGGCCGGAGAGTGGGGCTTCTAATGAGGAATTTGGGTTTTGAAGCGGGCCTCTAGGTCTTAGTGGATTGAATTGAGCTTAACAGGTGGCCCACCGTATTTTAAGCCGAAACCCATTGAAAAAATCTCAACAAAAAAAAACTTTTAAGAATCTTTTAGTTGGCCCAAAATATTTTTCTGGCACTCTTTTGGAGATTTTATACTTTTACAAGATTAATGTTTCCCTAATTTTTTTTATTTTTATTCATTTTTTTTTTTGCGTTAGTTAGTTTTGCGTCAAAGTTTTTTATGGATTATTGGATCGTTTCGACGAGAAAAATCGAAGAACCATAAAATTATGACCCAAACTCAAATATTATTTTAAAAAAGACAAGAAAAAGTTCGAAAAGTTTGAATATTGTTTGGCCTTTTTTTGGATTTTTCCAAAAATAATTGAGTTTGGGTCATAATTTTCCACTTCTCCGACTCATCTCGTCGAGACAAATCAATAGTTTACAAAAATTTGATGCAAACTAACAAATGCAAAAAAATAATAATTAATGAATAGAGACAAAAAAATTCTGTTTGCCTAGAAAATAAAAATGTCTGCGATCATTTAACATTTTAACAGAGAGACATGTCCAAGTGATTGTCCAAGCATACACCTCAATCTTTGGGCCCTTCCAATTTCTTGCTTGAATGGAGTCAATGGATCACAAACGGGGCCAAAGGATGCCGCCAAGCACCCTGGTGCCAAGCGGGTTCCGAGTGGCATCGGACCGTTCATTTCGGTACAGATCACTCGGACTGAATCTGAGCGCATATAAATCTATACCGTTCATTGCTTGATCAATATTCGAGCAGTCGATCGTTGAGATGAACGGTCGGATCGGCCGCTCGGCAGTACGCTGCCAAGCACAGGTATCTCCAAATCCCAAGGATAGTAGTGTATTGTTAACCAACAATAAGTCTACATTACTTACCCAAAAAACAAAACAATAAGTCTACATGCTGCTTTGCAATTATGCAACACATATTCATTTAAAGATAGTCCATCAAGATTTAGTCCCATGAGGGCGTAAAAATAATCCGACGAAATCAAATTGTTTACTCAAAATCGAAGCAAATGTCGTAAGTAATGAATGTAGGTACATTGCACCGTCTTCGTAACAAAACATGTTACTATGGCCTCCCCTATTGACCCACTGTTAAGTGTCAACTAACTCGTTTTAATCTCCTTTTTATTCTAAATTTAAGTTCATTTTATAGAGTACAAGGATGCATTTGCAAATCCAAACAACTCTTCAAAAGGAAAATCCCAATTCTTGGAAGGAAGAACTTAAT
>JAOTQK010070478.1:0-10720 GCA_025642025.1 Rhododendron ferrugineum | reverse complement strand
ACCGTGACACTCAAGAGAGATGAACATCCTTCGGCCGAGAAATAGGAAATCGTTCCGAGTCAACATTGGTGTCTCTCAGCAACGAGTCGCGGGCATATCATATCGTTCGGCAAAATGCGGGTGAATGACGAAGAGTCCATAAGTGGCTCTACAGGTCATACCACCGTGACCCCTCTGCTCCTTCTGAACCTTTGATTATTGTGACCCACTACAATAGCCCCTCAACTTCTCCTCCACACGCTCGGCTGGGAAGGAGGAGTTGAAAAATAGTGGCCGAGCGACGCATATGCATGATGCTTTACCGAGCAAATCTGTAAATCAAGCTCCAAAGTTCTTCCGAAGAGTAACCACGTCCGAAGAGCGGCCAGGCATTTAATGCTCCTGTAACCGCCGATTTCAAATTACGCCATGTGTCAATCTTCTATTGGGTGGCAGGACGGTGTGTCCAATCAGTATCCACGTGGCAACCATCCAACGGTTCAGAGAACTCCCGCTCAGATCGCACGGTGGACGACCCCGCGTCGCTTCGAATTTGCTGCTAGGTATAAAACGGTGCGAGGGGAGAGAGAATCACTTTTTCTCTCTCCTCTCAATCGTTTCGACTCGCCAGAGCCCCGTTCTCTCTTTCGATTTCATCTGGAACTCGTGGATTTGAGGAAGTTGGTTGCCAAGTTCTCTCGATTTTCAGGTATTTTTTGAATCTCTATGAGTTTTGCTGCATTTTGATTGTTTTTGAACGTTTTTTGGCCCAGTAATGGGGCATTTTGAAATAGTTTCGACTGGTGGTGAATAGTGGCCGCCGCTGGACACCGTTAACCACCGTGAACTGCAGACTCCGGTTGAAAGATACTCAAATGTTCTTCCGAACATATGAACATCTTCAACCGCTGTTCTTCCGAGCGTATAGTATAGGCAACCCTCTTTTCGATACGGGACAAGGCGTTAATTTACCGAGTATATTCCCCGAAGCACAATTGCACTCCACGTTCGGATGGTATTTAACCACTCAATTACGTTCAGAGGAATTGCAATTAAACGAGGATAAAAATTACACCGAACATAGGCACTTTTAAGAAATGTGACCATGCATATAGCTGTCGGTCTAATCCCCTTGCACTTTTCGTTAGGTCTGGCGTCATCCGAGTCTTCGTCAAAAGAGGTTGGTTTCCGCTCGTCATCCGCGACGGAGTCTGATAGTCTGGATTCGTTCACCGAATTACTGGCCAGGAATTTCGATCGATCCTACCGAACCGGAGGTATGTCCAATCCCGATGCATTCGACCCCGATGATGAGAGCTGGCTTGAGATGCCCCTCAGCATTCCTCCACTACAGGTCATCGGTCCTGACGCAGAAATCGTCGAGATTGAGGACGACTCGTCGGACACGGCCACAGGCCGCCGAAGGGAATACGTCATCGAAGAAGAAGAAACAACGGATTTAGCGGAGGATGAGGCCGAGGGTTTGGACGAAGACGAAGAGGAAGGTATCGCCGAAGAAGGAAATTTTGGTGCATCCTCCAGTCTTACCCCGGCCGAAAAAGGTGTCGAGGCGTCTTCAAACCCGCCGAAGAAGAGGCGAAAGATAATTCCTGTTGACCCCGACGTGATACCGGATAGGGCCGGAAAAGAGCCGTGCCCTTACTGGAAATGCTTCAAGAATGATAAGGCCCTCAGGCTTTTCCGAGACGTATATAGGGTTACTGACGACGTGATGATCACCCCGGTCGAGGGTCCGCGCATAAAGTTTAGCGATGAGCACATAACGGTGCCATTGATGGCAATTACCGAGGGTGGGCTCCGTTTTTCGATGCACAGGGTTATCAGGGAGTTATTATTCACCTTCAATCTTACTCCCTGTCAGCTTAGCGTGAACTCCTATCAGTTAATTCACTCGGTAATTGAACTCGCCCGAGTGAAGATGTTTGGTCTCGATGCACACCATTTTTTTGAAAACTATTTGATGTCTCGAAACCTGAAGTTCTCTCGCTTATACTTATGTAGTAGAAAAAGGAAACCAAAACTTATAGTCGGTGGTATGTATGATTCGGAGAAGTGGGCCTCGGATTACGTCGAAATCCGGGGTAACTTCATGTACCCTGGCAATGAATACGGTAGATTCGAAGTCCCGAAACGTAGGGGTACACCAAGTAAGAACTTGCTCTATTACGTTTATTTCCCGAAGCTTTGTTATTTGCCTTAGTTCGCTTATCCCCGTCGTTGATTTCATTCTTATGTTGCTTCAGATACATCAAAGATCAACCGCGCTTTGTTGAAGAGGTGTAAAAATCAACCGAGTCTTGAAGAGGCAATTCTGTTCTTTCCCGAAAAGGAAAGAGACGCCCCATCGATTCTCAAATACACCCCAACGTACCAAGGTTTTATTAAGCAGAAGGACACAAAATCTGCCGAGCAGCAAAAAGAAAAGGTTGAAGAAGTTTTGGAAGATTCTTTTGGAGAGATTCTGGATATCCTGCTTCCTAGCATTCGGCGTCCACTCCGAGGTAAGATAAGGGTTGCTAGGGACGAACCAACCGACGAAGAAGACGAAGGAGAGGAAGGAGAGGTAGAGATGGCTCCGAGGAATATCCTTGCTGATTTGGAGAAGAGAAAAAAAAAGAGGGAGGAAGAGGCGAGAGCAAAAGCGGCGGCTAAGTCTGGTCCTTCGGCTGAAGGACCATCATCCAAGATCTCCCAGCAGAAGGGCTCAACGGTACCTCCCCCAGTATCTCCTTCCAGCAAAAGGCCACACTCTACTACGAGGCACGATAAGGAGAGTTTGAGGGACATTCGTGCCGAGAAGAGGCGAAAGGCCTCGGAGGTTAGTCTAGAAGGGGAAACCGCTGCGGCGAAGGGGAAGGGGACTTCCAGCTCGGCTGCTGCGTGGCGTCCACAATTCATCACTCCTGACAGACGCCAAATTTCTGTTGATGACAGTTTGGCGGCCGACCCATCCATCGCCAGGACTCTCTTTCACGGCTTAGCACTTCTGAAGGATGTTACACTTCCGGAGTCGCTGAAGTCGGTCATCGATGATCACTATTATCACTCGGGACGGGTTTGTTTTCTTCCTCGGTTCAACTTTTTATTTTTATTTTGTTGTGCCCAAGTATTATCTCTCGGTAATGAATGCTAATAATGTCATTCCTATGAAATATGCAGGCCATGCAGTCTTTGATGCGCGCACAGCTCTATATTGGTGATGTCGACAAACGGACCAGGGTGCAGCAACAGCTGGCCGAGCGCTATAAGAAGCAGTTGGACAACTCAGAGCTAGAGCGGGGAAAACTGACCGAGCAGGTCACGACCTTGAACGAAATGGTCCAACAACTACAAGGCGCGACCGAGAAAGCTCGTTCCGAGGGGAAGAGTGAAATGGAGAAAGAGATGAGAGGAGAGACAGAGAACGAGAAGAAGAAGGCGTTTGACGAGGGGTACTCCCGGGGCTATGATAAAGCCGGAGACGAGCTGGTTGACCAGGTTGAGGCAGCCGAGGTACTGTTCAAGCAACAACAGCATTCCGAGAGCTATGCAATGGGCTACTGCAAGGCACTAGACGACGCAGGGGTGGCTGCGGATGACACGAGGAGGACCACAATTGAGGTCCCTCCACTCTCGGGCTCGGAGAACACTGTTGAAAACGAAGAAGGGCTGGCCGAAGATGATGTCAATGCCAATGTTGCTGATGAACAAGTTGCCCAGGGCCAAACTGGTGATGGTGAAACAATCGCCACTCCCGTTGACTCGTCCAAGTCCCCCGAAGCGTAGGAACATCTTTTTGGCATTTCTTTGTCTAGATTTTGGACGGACGGAGCCGAACAGTAGGCTAGTTGCCGTGTCGTGGATAGGATCGTATTATTTTTGTTTTTTGGTTTTGAGGGTAGCACCGAACGGTTTACCACTGCTATGCCTCGGTTTGTAACTAATACAAGTGATTTGGCCAAGTCTTTTTATTCGTTTGATGTATGGTTTAATTCTGTATGGTTTGTTTTAATTTCGAAAATGTCACAAGTGATGGTATTCGGTATGCACTTGTCACTCGGTATCCAATTATCGTACGATGACAAATGAAACCAGAATTATTTTTGTTTTTCATACATGGTTCGTACTCGATATGTCAGATGATCGATAAGTTTACCCATAGTAGCCCTCTGCCTCGGTGGAGCGAAACCATAATGGTAGAGATCTATCGAGGCAGAAAAGATGGATAAATGCAAATAGCGAAATAGAGCCGAAAGAGAGACGAAGTATTCAACCGAACGAGGGGAATGCCGAGGGCTACGAAGTATTCGCCCGAACGAGTGAAATGTTGAGGGCTATGAAGTATTCGCCGAAACGAGTGAAATGCTGAGGGCTACGAAGCATTCGCCCAAACGAGTGAAATGTGCAAATCAAGAGAATAAGTTGACAAAAAGGTAACAAAAGTACAGTCGTATTAACGAAAGATGAGGGGTCCGCCCCTGCCCGAAGGCGTACAACATGCACAAAAGAGATAAAAATGTAAGAAAGTAGGTGGCGAATCGAAGAAAGGAGAGCCGAAGGCTAGCCATGGAACTTTCGCAGTTTCTGAGCGTTCCAGGGATTAGCGATCGGAGTGCCGTCCATTTTTTCCAACTTATACACGCCATGGCCAATCTTTAGAGCTACTCGGTATGGACCTTCGTAGGGATCTTTCAGCTTCGTGAGTTTATCTGCTTCGGTGACCATACGGAGAACAAGATCGCCGACGTTAAATGGGCGTGGCCTAACGTTCTTGTTTTAGCCCCGCGCGACTTCCTATTGATATGCAGCATGTTTTATATTGGCGTCTTCACAGAGCGCCTCGGCAAAAGTGAGTGAATCTCCGAGTTGAGCACCGTTAGCTTCGAAGTCAAAATCCTCGGAACGAGGAGTTGGGAGCAACGTCTCCAGGGACAAGACAACCTCCATACCGTAGGCCATGGAGAAGGGGGTTCTTCCAGTGGACCGACGAGGAGTGGTACGATAAGCCCATAGCACGTGAAGTAGCTCATCAACCCATTTCCCGAGCTTCTCATCAAGACGACGTTTAAGCCCCTGGGTGATAGTTTTATTAGAGGCCTCAGCCTGTCCATTTCCTTGTGGGTAGGCAACCAAGGAATTATGAATGAGTATGCCATATTTCTGGTAGAAGATCTTGGTTGCCGCGGCGACGAACTGAGAGCCATTGTCCAAAAGGATAGCATAGGGGACCCCAAATCGAGTAATAATATTCTTCCAGATAAAGCTTTGCACGTCACTAGCCTTGGTATGAACAAGAGGAACAGCCTCAACCCACTTGGTATAAAGGTCGTTCGCAGTAAGCATATACTCAAAACCTCCAGGAGCCTTCGGCATTTTCTTGACGATGTCGAAGGCCCAAACGGCGAACGACCAAGGACTGGAGATCATTTTGAGGGGGAAGGCTGGTTTGTGAATTAGGGAAGACTGTTTCTGGCAACGAACGCATCGTTTGGCATAGTCTTCGAACTGCTTGACCATCTTCGGCCACCAGTACCCTTGAGTTAAGGCTCGGTGAGCGAGGGATCGGCCTCCCGAGTGCGCACCACAACTGCCGGCGTGGAGCTCGTCCAGCACGCCCAATACTTGATCTTCATGAACGACCCGAAGATCTGGCCCTGTGAACGTTCGGCGATACAACACACCGTTTGTTCCGAGGTAATAATTGGCGGCCTGGCACCAAACCTTGTGAGCTTCCTTCTTGCTCGGAGGGAGGGTTTGCGTTTTCAGGTACGTGGCGACGGGATCCATCTGACTCGGGCCCAGGGAAATGGCCAAAACTAATAGATCCTCGGAAGGTTCTACGCTCGGTGATTCCACGGCGTCAAAAAGTATGGTTCGTGAGCCGGAAGTTCGAAAGACCGATGCTAGGCCAGCAAGTGCATCCGTATGGGCATTATGTTCCCTAGGGATCCATTCAACTTTGACCCGACCGAAACGCCGAAAGAGGGAGAGAACACAACTCACATAAGCATTCATACGGTTGTCTTTCGCTCGGTAATCGTCATTGAGGTGACTGACAACTAACTGTGAATCGCATAGCACGTGTACGGAGTCTGCCCCGAGACGAAGAGCGAGTGTCAGACCAGCAATAAGGGCCTCATACTCTGCCTCGTTGTTCGTGGCCGGAAAACCGATAGAAACGACACTTTCGTGTAGAGTTCCACTTGGCGATACGAGCACTACCCCAGCTCCGGCGCCGTGAACATTAGCAGCCCCATCCACATTCAGACGCCAAGCGTCCCCAGAAAATAACTTCCACTCCCTCCTCAGACGCTTGTTGCCCATGGTAAAATGAGAGGTTTTAACGTCAAAGTGTGGCTTGGCGATATCATCAGTAACCTCGGCTTCTGGGTTCCTTGTACCCTCTTCGGCAAAAAGAACACGATTGACCTCATCTTGAAGACCAGGAGTTAGCTCGGCAAAGAAATCGGCCAGAGTTTGTCCTTTCACCGAGGTGCGAGGTTCAAACTGGATGTCGTAGTTAGCCAAGTCTTGAGAAAACTTCAAGATCCGACTTGAGGAATCTGTCTTCCGAAGAACAGCCTTTAAGGGGTATTCGGTGAGCACTATGATTCGGTGTGTTTGAAAATAAGGTAGGAGGCTCGTCTTGGCACATACGAGAGCCAAAACAAGTTTTTCCATAGGTAAATACCGTGTCTGAGAGTCCGTCATCGTTTTGCTGGAATAATAAATGGGTTGATGCATTATTCCCTCCTTTTGTACGAGTACTGAGCTCGTAGCGTGATCTGACACTACAAGGTATAAGTACAGATCTTCGTCTCCGACGGGAGTGACGAGGAGTGGGGCTCGGGAGACGTACTCCTTTAAGGCCTGCAAGGAACATTCACACTCCGCCGTCTAGGTGAATCTACGTCGGCTAGTCTTCATCGCCTGAAAGAACGGCCGGTAGAGGTCGCCAGAACGACAAATAAAACGGTTCAGAGCGGCCACCATTCCGGTCAGCCGTTGTACCTCCCTGATTGTCGTTGGCGCACGGAGATTTTGCACGACAGTGAGTTGTTTAGGATCCGCCTCTATGCCTCGTTGATTGACGATAAAGCCAAGGAATTTACCTGAACTTACGCCGAATGCACACTTCTCTGCATTCAAGCGGAGTTGGTATCGTAACAAGACATCGAAAGCTTGACCCAAATCGTACAGGTGCACCGAACTTAACTTGCTCTTGACAACCATATCGTCTGTATATGCCTCCATCGTCTGACCGATTTTAGGACCGAAAAGTTTGTTAATGGTCCTTTGATATGTAGCCCCAACGTTCTTTAAACCGAAGGGGACGACTTTATAACAGTATACTCCCCGAGGAGTGATGAAGGCGGTTTTCTCTTGGTCGTCCGGATGCATAGCGATCTGATGATACCCTCGGTAGGCGTCCAGGAAGCTGAGACGCTCGTATCCCGTCGTGGCGTCGACCATTTGTTCTATCCGAGGGAGGGGGAATCGATCCATGGGGCATGCATCGTTAAGGTTCGTATAGTCGACGCAGACCCTTAGCTTTCCATTTTTCTTCGGAACTACAACAGTATTGGCCAACCAAGTGGGATACAAAACCTCCCTGATTGCTCCGACCGCAAGTAACTGTTCTACTTCCTTCACTACTGCCTCCACGTGTAAAGGTGACGAACGTCTTACTTTTTGTACGACGGGTTTCCGAGTAGGATCAACATTTAATGAATGGGAGGCAATAGATGGATCAATACCTGGCATTTCGCTCGGGCACCAGACAAATACCACAATATGTTTCATTAGAAATTCGAACATCTCGATACGTTCCGAAGAATCCAATAAGCTTCCAACGAGAAAATACCGGCTCCCATCAGCGTTGATCGGCATTTTTATCAGCTCTTCGACCGATCGTTCCTCTGCTGGAACCCCAACGTCATCGAGGATGGGCGTGTTGGAAGTATCGATACACTGCACCTCAAGGCAATCCGAGCTTCGGACGACGGTACTGACATAGCACTTTTTTGACTGAAGCTGATCGCCTCGGAGGCTTTCTTGCCGACCATTCCAACCGATGAACTTCACGACTCGGTGTAAAGTAGACGCAACAGCTCTCATGTTATGCAGCCAAGCCCTTCCGAGAATAACATTATAAGGACTCGGGGAGCTGACGACGACAAAATCCACATTGACCACTTGGGACCCATCCCGAACGGGCAGTGTGATTAGGCCGAGCGACCACACCGGGGCGCCGGTGAAACTGACGAGCGGAGTTGTGGCGGGTTGCAACTGATACGGCTCGAGCCCCAGACTTTTGTAAGTCGAGTAGAACATCACTTCGGTAGAGCTGCCCTGATCGATCAGCACACGTTGAACGGTAGATTGGTCGATTGAAATGGAAATGACCAAAGCATCCGTATGAGGAGATTGTACGCCCTAAAAATCTTCCTTGGTAAATGTCAGGATCCAGTCATCACGGGGGTCTTCGAATTTGCGCTTGGCTGGGATGGTTATGGAACACACTTCTCGTTCGGCCATGGCTTTGTCTATTTTGGTTCGTAATTCAACAGATTTTGTCTCGGAAACGATCCCGTGGATCACACTGACCAATCTTTCTAGTTCCGGAGGTGGGGGCGGAAGTGGAGTGTGACGAGTGTCAATCCATTGGTTCAGATGCCCTGCCGTGGCGAGTTCTTCCAGATGACGTTTGAACGGCCCGCACCGAGTCGTATAATGTATGTGCTCGTTGTGAAATGAACAATGACCGGTTCGAGCATTCGCCGTGCCCATCAATTCGTTTGGCCATCGAAAGAACGACAGTCGTCCAATGGTACTTAACAGCTGATAGATCGGTACAATAAAGACGGTAGTTTCCGCAGTATATTCATCCGGGCGTGGCTCCCGCCGAGTATGCGATCGGAACTGTTGTTGAGTAGGCTGCGATTGTGGTTGTCGTGCGACCGGTGCATTTTTATGATCAAGGCCCCCTTGCCCTCCATGTTTAACCGAAGAGACTTGTTTCTTGACCACCGGTGGTCCTGACGGAAGTTCTATGGCATCCAGAACCTTCGGGTTGGAATGTTCGGCGACAGCCTCTTCGTACATGCAATCCTTTTCAATGATCGTCATAAGATCACTCATGCTCTTCGGGGGGTTTCTGGAAAGGTCGCGAAACATTGGTGATGATGGATCCAACCCGTTCATAAATGATTCAGCTGCCACGGCCTGATTACAGTCGGGAATCAGGTTGTATACGTCCCAGTATCGCTCGGTGTACATGCGTAAAGTCTCCGTCGGTTTTCTACGCATGTTGACGAGCGCGGAAAGTGTTTTTGGCCGAATGCTGCTTGTTACGAAGCGTTTAGTAAACTCGAGTTCCAATTCGTCAAAACATGTAATGGACTGTGGTCTCAATTGATTATACCACATCATGATCGGTTGAGTGAGAGCGAGTGGAAAGATCTTGCACATGATAGCATCCGAAAAGTTATGCAGGGACATTATCTGTCGGAAACGAGTAACAAACAACACTGCATCCTCTTTAGCTTCATATGGCTTGATTTTCGGCATGGTGAAATGGGCAGGGGGATGTTCGGCAAGGATAGCTTCGGTGAAGGGCGATGCCTTTGCCTTTCCGAGCTTCATTTCATCCGGCGGAGTCTGGCCAGACTGCATTCCAAACAATGATAGGGTATGGCGAGGCTCGGGGGTTTTCACGCGCGGCGGGTGTTGGTGAATCACCTCTTGACGTTCTCGATGCCGAGCGTTTCCGCTCCCTGAAGGACGAGGAATCTCGTAGGGTTGCCGTCGGCCAGAGTCACTTTTCACGGGTTGATAGACAATAGGCTCCCCGGTCACCTGATCGAACAGAACGATGTTCTCATCCCGCTCTCGGCCTGTATCTCTACTGCTTGCTCGGTGGTATCCCCCTTCATTGTCACGGCGCGGATTAAGACGGGATTGAGAGCGCCGCTCTTCGAGCGGGGGATAATTTATGTCGAAATCCAAGCGCCTCCTGGTCGTCGGTCGTTCCGCTCGTCCTGGTCCGAGGGAGAGAGACGGCCCGGAACCCGCAGATCGGTGACTACGTGCGGTTGAGCCAGAAGATCGAGTTGAACTTTCGGCCTGAGCGGTATTATCCAGTCGCCTTTTTCCGTGGCGTGACGAAAAGTTCTCTCGTATGAGGGGGGTCCATCGGTCGCCTCGTCGTGGTTCGCTCCTCGGTTCTTGTTTGACGGGGTTTCCCACGCGCTTGGTTATCCATGTGTTTACTCGTACCTGCGGGTTTGACGGAGTGAACCCCTGGTAGGGGCGTATCCAAGACGTCGCGGTCCTGATCTTCAAGCCGCTGTTGCAGAAGAGCTATAACGGCTGCCTGTCTTTTTTGCTCAGCCAAGGCCACCTCAAGTTCAGTGGGATGGAAGTTGAGCCGACGGGTGGTCGGTATGGATGTCCGGGCGGTCTGATTCTGGGGGGCATTGCAATATCCGAACCCAGATAGCCCGATGGTATGATCCTCCGGTTCTGGTGGTAGAGTGTGCCTTGACATCGGTGCAGGTCGGCAAAACAAAAAGGAAAAAAAGAGAGCAGAAGGTCGAGTCGAACGATGGCTTCCCCAGCAGAGTCGCCAATTATGGGGGGGTGAATTCCACTCTTGATCTCCTTTTTCCTTTTTCTTTGCCTGAACGGAGGGGTTGAATCGAACCGGAACGCTTCGTGTACCTGCAAATCGGAGGGTGGT
>JAOTQK010070380.1:0-10730 GCA_025642025.1 Rhododendron ferrugineum | reverse complement strand
TTAGTAAATTAAGAGAGAATTGGAATAAAATTAATTCATCATTTTTTTAATTCAGTACTTAATATATTTATCAAACAACCTTTCAGCTTAAAAATTTCAGCATTCAACTTTCAGTACTTAATTTTTCAGCTTTCAGCTTTCAGTTTTCAGTTTTATCAAATAGCCCCTTAGAAGTCTAGAACAACAGCAAATTAAAAAAAAAAAGGAAAAGGAAAAGAGATATACTCTCAAGAATAAACTCGAAAACTGAGTACTCTAATGATATAGGTTTGAATATATAGAGAGGTATTTGCGTAAGTATCTTGTAGTTCGTCACGATTCGGTTTTTGGTAGGGTTATCACATGAAACCCAACCGATTTTTAAAATAAAAAATAAGACCATGATTAAAAACCGCACTCATCAATTGGATACAACTCGGGTAATCGACGGTTTCGGACGAGATTCTTCTGGGAACATTTTTCGCGCACAGTTATCCAGCACATGGCCATTTGACTTTGCCAATAAGTCAAATGGCCTTCAAACCCTCCTGATTACCTAAACTCGGTCAGGCTGAAGATTGGGCTCCTTGGGCCGTTTGGCCTGTTTCCTCCCTGGGCTAAATTTTCATGGCTTGGTAATTTATTTGCTTTGGGCCCAAGTGACCATTGGGCCATCATAGGGGCAACACGGCCCACTTCCTTAGCCCAGAAAGTCTTCAGTAATTGGCCCAATTTAATTAATTTTAAATGAAATGGCCTTTCAATGCTTATTTTGCGAAAAATGCCAAAAGCGGGTGTAAACACCAGGGTTTCACAAGTCTTATAGACAATGAACTATGATGCCTAGGTTGTCTTTTAGATCTTCTATGTACCTAGCTTCCACCAAATCTAGCTAGGTCAACATTGCTGTTCCCGTAATATATATCACATTAATCACGACATGTCTACACGTATGTAAATAAATAAAGACAAGAAATTAGCTGTTGTTTTAGTAGATATTGGTGTTAGCTTCCATCGCAGATGAATAGTTCCCTTGTTTTTCCCATTTCCAGGTAAAACAGGAAAGCACATCTGCATGTGATGGCCGGGCAATGCTTCTCTAGAAGCCTAGGACCTTTTCGCTCTTTTGGTATTGCTTTGGTTTTCTCCATTTCCAAATTTTGTTTTACTTGTTTTCGGAAGAAGATCGAAAGAATGAAAGTTCAAATTTATTAACAAAATATCATCGTGTTCACATGCATGCTTCTCAATTTCGTGTACAAATGGTTTCTGAAGCTCTGAAAATGTCTTCCTTGTAGTATTCACTAACAAGTGATCAGTTGGTTTTAGAAACATTATCTGGAATTCAGTTATCAGAAACAAGTTCTTAAAATAATTTTTCATTGTTCCTCGGAAAAATGATACTACAAATTTATCCCCTGCTGCTGTTTTTTTTTTTTTTTATCCCCTGCTGCTGGTAACCCAACCTAACCGCAATTACTCTTCCCATATGGTAGTAGTACCTTTTATTTTATTTTATTTTTTTTTAAACACCTCTTCCCTTCAAATGTTGAAGGGTGTTTGGGCTTTGAGCCTTTGATAATGGGGAGTGTTTTTCGTACTTTCCCTTTTAATAATCACATTCCCCTCTTTGTTTTTAGTATGTGAATATCTTTTAAACTTTGTGCAAAAAATGTCATTTGGATAACAAAAAAAAAAATGTATATATATATATATGAAAAAGTGGAAGGATGTTTTAGTAACTTCACACACTAAAAACAAAATGGGGAGTGTGGTTAGTAAGAATAGGAGTGCAGAAGTCACCCCTTGATAATTTCGATGAACTATATATTTTTTTTATTAAAAAAATTCATATTTGTTAGTTTTACATTAAATGTTTAAAAAAAAATCGTCTTTTTTAGAATTCAAGTTATAGAGCAATTAATGAAAGAATTTTTGGATAGTGAGTTCACCCAAAGAAAAAAATAATTATTTTCACTTGAATGAGATTCCTAATTAAAAGAAAAATGTTTTACAATTTGAATAAGATGTATTACTTTCCAATGAGAATGCAAAAGAAATTGGAAAGTATTTGTGAATAGGGTAGACAAATAACTTGAAAAAATGGGCTTACTAATTTTGATCCAGTGTTCCAGAATATGTGTTCCATTTTTTTTTCAAGTTATTTGTGTCCTGATGAGGCACATATCAGTTTTCAATCGGGCTGATTTTTGGTACACTTGTAGTATTCGACGAGCTCTACGTGGTGAACGTCTCCGATCGTCCGCCCGCCGCCCGCACGGCGGAGTTATGAGCCGCACAGCAAGCTGCGCCGCACACGGCTGCGCAGCCCCCTCCCCCCCCGGTTCCTTGTCAAACTAAGGGGTAGTTTTTACAAAGTGGTACAAGTATTCAAAGTGCTAAAAAGAAATCTAAATTATTTTAGGAAATTACCCGTAAGAATAATAGGAAATCAGCCCTCATGTCATTACTCCATCTATAAATGCAGCAAAGCTTAGCAGCGACCGGCCGGCGTCTCTGGCAAAGATAAGAAAAACAGGTAAGCTCTCTGTCTCTCTTTCCTTCTGTCCGTCGTCTCTCTCATGCTTTCTGCCTCCTCGCTCTGTGTTCGTTCGTATAGCTCTCTGTGTTTGTTACTCCTATTTTTCATGTGGGATTAAGATGCCTAAACACAGATGCGCCATTGGTTTTAACTTCGGTACGGTTCAACTGTAGCTGAATCGCAGTTGGACCGTGACGTGATTGATCAGCTATACGGGTTCTAGCTCCAAACGATTTTTGAGGGATATCCAGACCGGATACTTGATCAGTCGATGTTTCAACAAATCGGACTGGCCGGTTTTCAAAACATTAATGAAAAAAGAGAGAGAGAGAGAGAGAGAGAAAAGAGTGTGAAAATTTTCACTATGCTTAATTCTTTTCTGCCCAGTGCCGGAGCTAAATGACATCGATTCACCTAATTGTACGGTATGGTATGTGATACGGCACAGCTGACACAATTAGATCTTGTTGATACTTTGGCGCAAGGCCATGGACGATGTTCTTAAAAACTAACTAGGATCGTTAGATTCAATCTTGTTTGGTTTGAATTTTGAGTGAGATTTTTTTGGGGTAATTAACGAGACCCAATTGAGTTTAGTAGTTCCTTATTATTTTGACAGACAGCAACAGTGATAGGCATGGGAACCATTGAAACAGAAGCCAATCCGGACTTGGTTGGTGTCAATGTCACTCCAAATGAGGTTAGCGTCATCTTTTATTCGTTTCTTCTTGTATGAAGATATCTATTCAACCTTATAATTTCTCTAGCTGCATCCAAAGCTGTCAACATGCCTATATATATCTTCTCTCTCTCATGCCTATGCGTGGTAATTGTTACTTAATTGGTTAATTACCAAGTTAATGCTAACTAATCTTTCCTTTGATGGAGTACCCCAAAAAAAAAAAGGGAATTTAATTTCCTTTGGTGCATTTACTCCTAAGTCCTAGCAGGTAACCATCCATACTGGAAATAGCACGAGATTGACAATAAGGTTGTGTTTGGATGTCCGGAATCCTCAGTATGAATGGGAATATATTACTAGGAATCATATTTTCTATTGAGTAGGAATATGAATGCGATTACTGGGAATCAAATTCCCAGGAATACAATGCCTGGAGTAATTGTATTCTGGTGTTTGGAGCAATTCAGTAATCTTTTGCAGGATTAATTATTTTGGAAATTTATTAAGGTCAACATTACCTCTTTTTATTGATTGAGGCAGGAATCAAGGATTCCCATGGAGTAAGGGAGGAATTAAATCCCCACTCAATCTGAAAATGTGATTCTTGGTTGGATGTGTCATCAGGAATCACAATCATATTCCCGACACTCCCAAACGAGGGAATCCGTAAAGTATGGAATCTCATTCCTATTCATGTCTCTTCCAAACGTGGAAATCTTGCAAGTAAGGCATTACATTCCCATTCCATCTCAAGATTTCTGTCATCCAAACTGACCCTAACATGAAACAGAAAATGTGAAGGTGTATGGACTGTGTAATATATATACTAATATGTTCCCTAAAACTTGTAACTTTTTTTTATGATCAAATGTCCGGGCTAGTTTGCGCGCACTTATAGTAATTCTGGGACTCTGAAAGTAACGACCGGGCATAACTTCTCAATGACCCCAAAATTTGGGATGATTGGCCTTCATAAAATTCGAACATACATAATTATTGATTTCTCATATCCACTTGGCGAGCCCCTCGGGATTTATCTTCTTAACACTATTTGTGGCTTAACTAGTGCTTTCAGAGCATCTCTAACCCTCTTCTATAATTTTATTTAAGAGTGTGAATGTGACATTTTGATGGGAGATTTATAATTTATTTTCTCTTCTTTTCGACTTTTTGTACTTTATGAACAAATCTTGGAGGGTTCATCGTCTTTTTTAGAGACTTAGTCTCGAAATTTTCTTTTGGTCCAATTTTCTAAAAACATATTTATAGAACCAAATCGGTAAAAAAGACGATGAGTCCATCCAAAATTCTTTCATAAAGTACAAAAAAATTGAAAATAAATCACAAAGTTAAGGTGACGTATACATGTGTCACATCCACACTCTCAAATAGAGATATACTACTAGAAAAGACTGGAAAGAATATGAACAAAGTTAAGGTGGCGTATTACTCTACTGAATTCAACTCTTCAATTGTGGGGTGGAAAACATATGTGCGACTTCCTATAGGGAAGTACCAGTATGCGATTAATACAACTTGAGAGGATTATTTGACTTATTATATATTATCTTGTTTTAAAAATTAAGAGGATCGATCATATTTTAAATTTTTAAATTTCTCTTGTCAAGACGAATCAATAATTCACAAAATTTTGACACAAAACTAACAAATACGATATTTTTTGAATACAAAGAAACAAAAAAACAACCTTTATACTTTCTAATCCAAAACCACCCCAAGCTTTTCTCTTCCAACTGTAACTCAAATTCATTCAATTGTAAGATTATCTAATGTTGAAGAATCATTATCTAGTGGACGAAAATATACAATTCAGGCCGGCTTTGAGCTAATCCGGATAAAATCGCTGACTTAAGCCCCGAATTTTGGCTCAAAATTAGGGTTCCGTATTCCAGTGGCGGCTCCAGGAATTCTTCTAAGGGGGTTCAAGAATATATACATTATATTAATACCTCTAAAAATCACAACGATATATGGACAAAAATTTATCCATTCATATTGCCATAAAAAAACATCAAAGTATAAAAAATATTATTATTGTTCACTACGAGTTTTCATATTTTGAAACCGTTGTAGATAGCCTCATTATCAACGGTATCAAATACTCAATCTTTATTCATATTCTTCAAAGTTGGAGCTCTAATTAAACCCTGAACAATTGGAAGGAAAATCAATTAAATCCAAATAGAAATTAAAAATACAAAACTTACTAACTATAGGGTTTAGAGAAAAATTGTCAAGGGGGAGAGGGAGAGAGGCGAAGAACTGAAATTAGGTTGGGTTTTACCAGTGGAATTCGTCCTTCCTCGTTCACAGAATCACAATACTCGTTCCGTCGAGTCGTCGACCGTCGTTTCCCAGAGCCAGAGAGCCTTTTCAATTTCCATAGGTTCAACTCTCGTTAAGTGGTCTGATAAAAAAAAAACTCTCATTAAGTGGAGTAGTTGATGGGCTGAATTAGGAATTTAGGAGACTTTTTTTTTTTCATTTTTTTATATTTGAAATTTTAGTTAAGTGGGCTAAAATTTGGGCTTTTTTGTGGGTTTTTTTTTGGATGGGTGTTCATTTTCAATGACACTTGGGTTTGGGTGTTCAGTGACACTTGGGTTGGGGTTCAGTGACACTTGACTTGTGGGTTCAAACTAGGATTAATCCAAAAAATTTATATATATTGTAACTAATTTTTTTTTTGTGGGTTCACTTGACACCCCAAGCCTAAGAGTGGAGCCGCCAGTGTCCGTATAGGTATAGCAAGATATGTAATATATATTTAATCTAGCGCTTGTATAACAAATAAGTTAGTCCAAAGAAAAAGCTTAATTTATCCATCCAATAGACTCATGATTCAAGTCTTAGGGGACTCTTTTTCCTTCCCTTTAGAGCAAGTTTACCAATGAAAAAGTAAAATATCCTATGAACAGTGCACTTTTTTCATTTTACCTACTCACATTTCTCTCAATACTACACTAATACTATCTATTTAACCTATTCTCTATTAAAATATTATTACTTTATTTTCTTTTTCTTTTCTTGAGAGAGAGTGGGGAGAGAGAGAGGGGGAGAGAGAGAGAACAATTAATAAAATAATATACACATGGTGAATAGTGCTTAGGTATATTTACCTACTTACTATTCATAAACGGGTTTTACCTAAGCCTTTACCTAATCTGATGTAATGCTCATTTGGAGGTTTTGCTTAGGTAAAATAGCTAACCTCAACTGATATACTTGCTCTTAAAATATTTCCCCCCTCACAATTTCGCCGTAGGTCACGAGAATCTTAAAGGTGGACCTGCATGTATTTGCTTAGGTTTTTTCAAGAGGAATACTCAATTTGGGGTTTGTTATTTTGGGTTAGTCTCTTTTGGTGGTAGCTGTCTTTGGGGTCGGTTTTTTGTGCTTTTTGAATTGTCTTTTTGACATTTGTTAGTTTTGTGCTAAATTTTTGTGAATTATTGAAATTTTATTCAAATATTTTTAAAAATATCTAAGGTAAAGTCCTAAAATTGCCAAAGTGACACTTTTTGAGTTAAATCTTGAACACTTTTAAAAACATTTGGATAAAAGTTATATTTTTTTATTTTTTCGATTCGGCTCGACAAGAAGAAGATTGATAATCTTCAAAATTTTAATAAACAAAACTAATAAGAAACTACCAATAAACACGAATTTTTTTTAAATGTAGACAAAATTTCAAAAAGTGCAAGATGCCCCAAAAGGCCAAAAGCGCTTCGCACATGTTAAAGTTTAAAACCATAACTCTCTAAGCCGTCCAAAACCACCCAAACACACCCACATTTCTGTTAATCAACCCCTCCTCATCTCTCCAGTCTCCACACCTCCCTCAAACCCTCTACGGCCTCTTCCTCCTCACCTTCTCCCCCACTCTCGCTGAGATCGCTGCCTCCTCCGGTTACGACTTCGTCGTCGTCGACCACAGCGGCACCACCGTCGCCCTCGCCGCCGCCAGCGCTCCCGCCATCCTCCGCCTCCCTGAATCCAACCCAAAAAAGCCCTCGATCGGGGCCCACAGGGGATCATGTTTCCAATGATCGAAGGCCCAAAGATGGCCCCCCGTAAAGCCTTCTCGTACTTTTGGTTTGGTCTATTAAGGAGGTTTTCATTTTGTTACTATAACCGTTGCACTGAGTTGGTTTTGTTAAGATTTTAGGCTGTTTGGTTTGTGTCAGAAATGGTAATCAAGCAATTTTGGAGCTCTCATCTGGACAATTTAAATACTCCATAAGACCGAAATTTAGGGTGGGCGAAATGACAAGGATGCCCCTTATTTTGACAGATAAGGCAGACGGATTTAGAAATGGGGATTAGATTGGTACAAAATTGAAACGTCAAATGTCTTCAATGTTTACCTTGGGGTCCGAAAATGAGATGCAATCAATACTTTGGGGACGAGAAAGGTAAATAAGCCGTGTGGAGTTGCATTAGATGGTTTATTTGTGATGAGGATTTTAACTTAAAAAGTACCCAAATAATTATTCTGATCCATCATTGTTCACTAGAATGCTACTATTTCTTGCTGAGCCCGGCCAGCTTGTGTAATTTGAACCATCTGCTCAAAATAAAAAAATACTACCAAAACACTGGATTCACATTATGTGATCTTAGGCAGAATCTACTCTCGTTGTGTATTTGTTTTTTTTGGGCAAGTTTCGTTAGTAGTATTGGTTAGGCTCTGCTACATCCTCATTTTTTACCAATTAGAACATTGTATGTGTGGAAAAATTAAAAGTTAGATTCCTTGTTACAACACTCATTTGGATGAAGCCAGGCTAGCTAGGTAGATGATCGAGTGACCAGCCTGTAGTGGGCATTGTTCACTTCTAAACATGGTCACTTTTGACTTCATCATTGCGTAAATGCAACAACTTAGATTGTTTTAGTATTCTAAAAAGTGCATGTCTGGTCTACTTTTTTGGAATTGCAGGTCCAACAACCGGTTCAACTGGTAGTTGTCATTTACATGTGGAAAATGTCCTATTGCTTGAAATGGTTTTTAGTGTATGAAGTTATTTGAAAAATACCAGTTAGAATGCAACTGCTTGTCTTTTGTTTCACCTTGATTACCATGACTTGAGCAACCATATACTAAGACGTTTAGTCGTTTGACATCTCATGCACTTAACCCAACCAAACCTAATCGAGCTTTAAGTCCTGTCAGGTATATATGATACACTTATTTACACTTAGTTAGGGATGTAGTTTGTTTCCTTTTGCCTAACACTTTAGATGTGTGTTCAGTGGACTGGACGCACTGCATTTTGTCTTCTACTACTTTTTAACTATGTACATGTAATGGCATTATGTAAGTGGCTGTGTAGTAGTTGACACAACCTTTGTTTTGCAGGATTCGAATGCAACACTTCCAAACAAGGAAGTGATGATATTTGTTTTAGGTGAGCATTTTTCCATTTGATTTTCGGCATTTTCTATCATACCTATTCATTCCTGGGAGTCGAAAATGTTTAGTTGGTGAGAAAACATCTACTTACTAGTTTCTATTGAAGTTGGCAAGGTAGATTCCTAAATCCCCTTGCCCACCTCACTTTTTTGTCAATTTATCTCTGTAATTATTTCTTTATATGATTTAAATGAAACAGTTATTATTTGATAATTATATTATTTATTTAAGAAAGATTTATATGCAGAGAGATAATAGTTTTGGGTTATATCACCAAGCGACTTAACTTAATTAGCTAGACTTGGTAATTAAATCTGCATCAGCAGCATGTGATTGGCCCGTTCATATAGCTTTGAACTATCCACCTGTTAGACACCTGGCAACCTTTGAATGGCCAATTGTTGTGCCTCATTTGTTAGGTCTTGCAACAGTGCCGATTTGTGAGAAGCTGAAAATTTACATCCCTACACTTTTATTTCGTTTCTTTTTAGATTTATATGCTTGAGAAGTTCTATTTAGTTGGGAGCAACCTTTTTATCTCGATGGGAGAAAGGTTCCTAGGAGAGAGTTTGACTTGGTTGAGCGGCAGTGGAGTTCTGAGGTTCTTGGGTGATCGAAGGATCTTGCTACTAATATTCCGCCACACAGAATAATGGTATTGTCTAACATGAGTAACAAACTCTTAGGGTTCTAGGGTTGGTTTGGAAGGAGGGAGGGATGGAGCTAGCTTTTCGCAAATTAGATAGGGTTGGTGAAGTGTAGGAGCCTGGGCTGGCGGCACTGGTGCTAGTGGTGGATTGTGCAATGGAAGGAGCTATCACGACATTTGGATCTCAACGAAAGGAACGGAATTGTAATTTTAAGGCCTCCCTATATGGCAGTCGTTATGTGCAGCATGTTAGGTCATTTGAACTTGCTTGATCACTATCCCTATCTTCCCATCGGGTGTCTGATGCTGACTCTTGGGGGCTTGCTATCTGATTATACAGTGGAGAAGTGCCAGCGAAAAGAGAATCTAGAAGAATTTAGGTGCTTGTGCAATCACTTTTACGATGCAGATAATGAGATCTGCATGCAATAAGGACTCTTTAATCCAAAGTAGTATGCAAATGGTTTTACTTTTTCACAAAAATTGATCTTCACTTCTTGTAACAGGTGGTCCAGGCAGCGGAAAAGGCACTCAATGCTCCATGATTGTTGAACAATTGGGGTTTTCTCATCTTAGCACTGGTGATCTTCTTGACACAGAAATAAAGTCCGGATCTGAAAATGGGTATGTCTTCGGGAAATTATCTTATATTCCAAATTTGGGCTAGAGGTTTCCTCGATTTTTGTGGGAGGTCACATTTCGTATAGGATTGCTCTAGCAGTGATGTTCGGCATTTGATATTTTTGTTGCAGAACAATGATCCAGAATTTGAAGAGCAAAGGTGAGCTTGTGCCCACTGGCATAGTTGTCAAGCTTCTGATGGAGGCAATGAAGAACAGCACAAACAAGAAATTTCTCATTGATGGTTTCCCACGCAACATGGAAAATCTTGCCGCTGCTCAGAAAATTGTAGGCTCCTTTATTTTTTTAATATAATTTTTGAGTCATTTAATTGGTTATTTAACTAAGCCAAGGAATTCTTTACAACTATTGTCTCGTTCTCCTATATCATCATTTAAGCTAATAGTTTTCCTTCTTAGTGACAATATTTTGCCTCAATATATTTGTTGCAGATGAAACTAGAGCCAGATTTCGTACTATTCCTCGAATGTTCTCAAGAGGTGATGATAGAACGCATTTTGGGCAGAAAACAGGTATATTATTTTCAGCTGCCAAGATGCATACGTATTGCATATTGTAAGATTCATGAACAAGTAATATAATATACATTAAAAGAAAAATAGTTTTATATGATGTGAAGTTAATTTTGAACGGTAGAAATATAGAAGTTATTGCACAAAATGAGTAAAAATTTCACGTTTTCAACTATATGACATTATCGGATAAGAAAAAGTTTCATTTACCGCATCAAGAATCATTTGGGTACCACAAGAATATATATTTAAAAATACATTTAGACATGGTATCAGTTTCACCTTTA
>JAOTQK010070350.1:0-10737 GCA_025642025.1 Rhododendron ferrugineum | reverse complement strand
GTGGCAGCTCCAGGAATTTTCGACAGGGTATTCAGAAATTACCTTAACTCTTGTGGCTTCATTAACCAACAATATGTGCTCAAAATCTCATACTCAGTATAAAATGTGTGGTAAAAAAACATAAGCTTTCACTCCAAAGAAATTCTCTATACTACGCAAAAATGAGAAAATTAAAACGTATATATATTTTTGTCAATAAAAACCGCACATTTTTGTAAGTTCTCGCCTTGCATAGTTTGACAATCTTTTGGGAGGGAGGGAATGTAATTTTATTGAGAAAAGAGATCGAGATGGCAGCTGTAGACTTACACAACTGTAAACTTAGACGCGTGTCCTGGCCCTTGTGAAGCTAATGGAGTCAACATAGGCCGTGTTGGTTTGGAGGATATCCGGTGTTAAACCCACCTTTTCTTGTAGTGTTTCATATTTTACGTCAATGTTAAACCAACGTATTAATTTACTAATACCCTTTTGAAAGAAATTGTGCCGATAGGTTGAGACGGACCTTCTTGAACATGTGCTCTTCATTAGGATGGTATGGCGACATTTTTTATTCGAGTCTTGGATTCGAAGGAAGATAAATTTTTATAGTTAACCGGGTTTTACTATATTTAGTTGAATTTATTTTTGTAGCTAGTCCATAATTCCACAAGCTAAACAAATAAAAAAATTATAATGCAGTTAATTTCTTGAATACGAAATCAATACATTTAGACCATTAGCAGTGGACATAGAGCACAATACCTACACCAATAAAAATTCTTCTTTTTCTCGCATTTTTTACACATCTCTTTCAAAATGAGCGTGAGCTTTGTAAATTCAAGCTACTATTTTAGGTGTTCATATATGTTTTTATCTAAATTTATGGGTGTTCATAATGTATTGATTGAGTGTTCAAATAAAATGTAAACTAAAAATACTGCTACTAAAATTCCACAAAAAAAAAAAAAAACTTAGGGTGTTCAACTGCAGTCGCCAATGAAAATATGAACAGAAGTAATTTATTTTTTTATTTGGAATATTACATGTCTTTTCCTAATAACCTAAATTTGTGGAATGGAGGGATCCAGTATGATTTAATAAGTTCATTTGGACTAGCTTCGAGTATCTAAAATAATCAAATTTAAGAAAATAACAATCTGAAACTAAATGACATGATACTACGTAGGACCACATTGATTGTAATCTACCTCAGAATAAATTTTTATCATAAAAATCTATTCCATCGCAAATTCGCAATCAACCCACCTTTACTCAGGAACTAACGCAGAATTTTCGTCTACTAAAGTCGTATAGGAATTTGGTCTAAGCTTTACTCAGGAACGAATGCATAATTTTAATGTTCAATGGGCTAACATTAAAAAACAATTATAACATATGCAAGGCAATATTATTTTTGCCAATACAAATCGTAAGCCGGCTCGGACACCTAAGTTATAAAAAAAAAACTAGCACCTTTAGTTGAATTATCTTCAACCTTTCTGGCCTTAAAGTCAATTTTTTAAAGTTGGGTTGATAGACATTAAAAAAAATTGTAACGTATGAGATGCGCTATTAATTCTTATCGACGCAAACTACAAAAATATTACAAAGAAAATTTATCGCAGATAACATTGAGGGTGTTTGGCGCAGATTATTTTGTTGGATTATAGGTTCTGGATTGAGGATTGTAGAGTTTAGAAATCGAATTATGAAAAACTCCCCAGTTTTTTTTTTTTGAAATGATCATAATCATATAAAACGAAATCAGCTGGGTACATCAGAGTTTAGTAAACTTTACAAATAAGGCGGAATTCAACCTGAGGAAAACACTACTCTTCTATTGAGACAATTTGTAGCCAGCCAATCCGCCCCCTTGTTCTTTCTTCTCTCTGGGACACCATGAAAAAGACCATTTTCTAGTCCTAGCCCATTCTCTAATGTCTTCAATCATCGCACGTGTAAGAGCCCACAATCCCACATCGGTGAGGAATGAAAAGTAAAGTTAGTATATAACGTAATCCGACTAGCTACTGTATAATTTGGGGTTAATCTTTTGAGCCATGTAGTTAGACTAAGGGTTAGTAGGTTAGCTGGGACGGGTCATTATAGTTGGTATCATAGCACAATCCTAGTCTACATGATGGGGGCCATCATTAGAATCTGGTACGAGCACACTGATTGTGCTGTACAGGACTAATTGTCACACTATGGCCACCAAGGGAAGGTTGCTGGGCCAAAATGCAAAGAGGATATTGCATCATAAGGTGGGGAGATTGTAAGAGCCCACAATCCCACATCGGTGGGGAATGAAAAGTAAAGTTCGTATATAACGTAATCCGACCAGCTACTGTATAACTTGAGGTTAACCTTTTGAGCCGCATGGTTAGGCGAATGGTTAGCAGGTCAGTTGGGTTGGGTCGTTACGGTACGAATCTGCCAAGGTCCAGGAGAATTGGGATCTTTGAAGCAATTGATAAGTTCCAAGCAGTCCGACTCGAAAATGGCTTCAGGGAGATCCAACTCCCTAGCAATTCCACAGGCAATTCTGAGGGCCCAAGCTTCTATAGCAAGGGCTGAGGCTACCACAGGTCCACAACCTTACCTGTACGCCAAAAGTTAGCTTGTCCACCACAGTCTCTGACGATCACGCCAAAGGCAGCAAAGCTGCGGGGGGATTTGTATGCTCCATCCAAGTTGAATTTTAGAAGAGAGGAGGGGGGAGGGGACCAATTGTTGTTCCTGTGTTGCTGAGGAGGACTAGGTCTTGGTGCTTTAAACAGAGCTTGGAGATAATCGATCCCTATTGCCAACATTCGCTGCTTCAATGGTTTCTCCTGGAAAATTGCTGCCATATCCTAGCTCCAATGTAGTTTCCTTCGCCATATGGCCACAAAGAAGATCCTCCATCCATCTAGCAGCTGATGAGGTACCATGTTCTGTAGTCCAGAAGGATTTCCCACAACCAAACCATACAGCTCTGGTCCAAGGACATTGAAACAGGGTGTGTTCAATAGTTTCTGCAGCAGCTTTACAAAGGGGACAGATGGGGCACACTTTCTTTTGAACAAATTGGCTTTGCAAGTATTTGGTAAAAATGTGAAAAATAGAGAGTGAAAAAAAAAAAAATTTGGCATCGCGTATAAGACCATGCCATAGATACAATTATTAGGGACCGTACCGAGAAAGAGGGAGGGTGGTACTGGAAACCTAAACCGAACAAACAAGACACTATTCCTTAAAGCACAAGTCCGAATATCAAGAGCATATGACAGTCTGGAGCCCCGCATGAAACATAATGATGTCCGCGGAGCAATCCAGGTATATAGTTTTCTTCTTTTTGAACCCAAACATTAGCTCCACTTTTCCATTCAATTCGGATTGGATGGTTAAAGAAATTAACCCGGCATTTATCTCATTTCCAACTATGGAAGACGCGGATAAATTGGTTGGCGAGGCCAGGATTACCGGGACGTTGATCTTTTTAGTAGACAGGGAACTAGCTTTCGATTTCGGGATAGTTGCGTTCCCCACTTGAATACCAATATCGTAGAAATACACGGAAGTGCTATCGTATTTGTATGGGCCAAAATTGGTGTTCTTGATCCCCAGCACAACGTTCAATGACACATTGAACGAAGGGCTGCTGGTTTCTCTATTAACAGGAAATTGAAAAGCAAAATAGCCAAACGAGGCCGACTGAAGCCGGATTTCGGGAGTTCGGATCAAAACTGTTAACGAGAAGAGTACGATGATTCCAGTTAGGAAAATGGCAAAGGCTACGCCATACAACAAATGTTTCTTTCGTTTGTGGCGGCGGAGCTCGTTGGAGGTTGCTTCGCCCTCCTCTTCGGCGTGCTGGGAATAACCATCAGCCGGTGCCGTTGGATAGCCTGCTAAGTCGTTCTCCTCAGCCATATGACTTGTCTGGGAAGATGGTTTTTTCTTTCTTGGATTGAATAACTTGAACGAGTAAGCTGTGAAGGGATTAACGAATCTGTTCTTATTGAAAGGAGAATTTTGTTGGTGGTAGTGAAAAAAAGGGTTTGGGAGCAGTGGGTATTATATAGAGGGAAGTTTTCAGATAGAAATCACCTTCCTTAGAAAAGGGTAAAAACAGGGGGCAAAAGGTTTGGACCGCAGAGGTGCGGTCCAAGCGATCGCAACCGTCGGATAGTCTTTTTAATGGTTTAGATTTGTTTTCAATCTTGTACCGTTAATAAAGGACTTTTACCGGTAATAGATTCAACAAATTTGAACCATTGATTTTGAAGATGAACGGTTCAATGTACAACCTTCTTTGCAGTTGTCTGCAGAGAAGTCGGGTTCGGAAGAGAAATAATTTCAATACTATGATTGCCAAACGAATCTTGCTGCTATGAAGCTTGATTTTAAGCTTATTTTTGTAATGGTCTGATGTAAGCTAACGGAATGATAGCAATGTATTCTATATTACAACAGGTGTTAGTTGAGACGTGCAAATTAAAGCACATTGCCTTGTGCTCATTTTTTTTTTCCCTTTCTCTAGTGGAATTATATTTTTTTGGGTTTACCGAAGGGTAATTAGATGCAATCGATCTGTATTGGATATTATATGTAATGGTTGGTGTTTTGTTGATTTGTTTGTTGCAAGTGGTTGTCACATTCAGTGTCGACATTCTACCGAACAGATGATAGAATCTCATGAATAATTTGGAGATGGCAAACCATTAATTGAAACCCTTGGAGATAAAAGGTAGACAAACGATTTACTCAATAATAAACCCATGAGAGCAAAAAAGAGAGGAAGACAAACCAAACTTAAAACTAATTATTTTATTAATAAAAAGCCATAGTCCATAGGCTAATCTCATACCATGTGTTGGTATGAAAAGAATGATTAAGCACAATAAATTTGAAAAATAATTTTGTGTCTATGAGATGACGAAAATAGCTTTGTCTCTGTTGATGTTAGCAAAGAAAATTTTGGCTTTTGCTAAATGAGATCGATTGATTTATTCATATGAGAGTTTGTAGAAAAAACAAAACAAAACAAATACTTAAATGGTTAACATAGAATTGAATAACAATGACTTGAGTGTGCCCGAACAATTAACCATATACTACTAGTCGAATTACACGTTCGTTGCACGCTGCAATGCTAATGTTATTTTTCTTTGAAAGCATTTTCTATTCACACATTCCATATCTTTTGTTACTTCAACGTTCACTTTTGTAACTCTTGAAGAAATAGAACTGAAATTTGTGAGGACCCGGTGAGGGAAGCTCCACAATGCTTAATTAACGTGTATTCAAAAAGTTTGAGCATTCTGCATTCCGGCCCTATTTGAGTGTTTCATCCTCCAAATGCACTACAAGTTCCGTCCGTAAGAAATTGCACTTGCTTTCCCTGTTGATTAGATCATATGAAATCGAGGCTTTTTAATTTGTAAAGCCTTGATGTATAGTGTTTCATGAGCCTAAGACTTGATGAGTCATAGAAAATTGCTTGTCATTTAACGAGCTTTAGTCAAAATGGATATACTAAGCAAACCGAGAGCAATTGGTCAAAAAAAATCTTCCCCAACCTCTCTTTTGGGTCGTCACTATATTGTGTGCTTCGCCTAAAGTAACCAATTTAGGTATTACACAATTCTTATTTTCGGAATATAGCAGTTCAAAAGCCAGCTTTTCGATCAGGAAAAAGAGCAACAGTTGGAACCAATTTCAGCAATTCAAATGTAGTTTCAGCATATTGGGAATCAGTTTCAGCAATCAGAATAATAGTTTCTGCATATCAAATTCAAGATTCAGTAGTTGTTATACTTTAGAGCCCTATTTCCTTAGTTCAAAAACACCTATATTTGCTGACAACAGTTGGAAAGCAGTTCCAGCATTTTCAAACGGACACAAGGATCCAAGTGGCACATAAACACCGCCATCCTGTTGGACCCCTTAATTACTTGAAAGCATAAAAAAGAATACAAAGACCCTTCTAACGGCCAACAAGAGTAGGGGAGATAACACCAAATGTTAGTAGTTTGTCAAGCGGTTGCATGATTCTGACTTTTGAATGAGTCCAAGAATTATCTGGCTACATCTAATTCAAACGGAAGATACCTTCATTGTTCTTGTGGACTCGGACTTTTGAACTTCTCCACTTCGTCTCTCCCTTGACTTTGAGAAGCATATCAATCTTCGCCAATTCCTCAATTACCTGCATTATAACAAACTCAAATGTCACATATAATGTATTCATCATTTTCAAGAAACATATTCATCATTTTAAAAATAGTCACTCTGCATGGTGGCATTATGGCATCACATGGAAACACTCATCTTTACGCATGTGGGCTCTGTAAAATTAACAATCAAAGTATTCAAGAGATTTCTTATAAATTCCAATCTCTAGACAAAAAAAATCCCATCATGCACAAGGAGTCCGTGTTGACCTAATCAGCTAGCCAATCTTAGACCATCTATTTGTAATCAGTTCTTAACAGTCACTTTCAAAACGTAAACGGACAATCTAAGAACGTTTCATGCCCATATAATTGCTTGACAATGACAAATTGATATGTTTTGCATTTTCCAGCTTTGTGTTGGGCATGTTTTGCATGCTTCAGTTGGGGTGTGTGTGAACTAATTAATAAACACGGGCATGCATACAAAGGCAAATATGGACATGAGACCCGGAAATGCTATCCAAAAAAACAGGATATGAACACGGTAGATAGAGGGAAATATATTAATTTTATACAGTTTAAGGAGGGGGGAAAATCAACTTCTTAAATGAAACATTATAGAAGGGAGGGAGGCACAACGATTCATAAATGTACTTAATGCAGCTAACAGCATACCAAATCATAGAAGTCACAAATATTACATCATAAGCATATATAAGTACAAATTGTAAGGGGTAGGACTGGACAATTACTGTTCCATAGGGTGATTTGTGCTGCTCCTTTTGTATGTCTTTGATGTATCCTACAAAGGTGAAATTTGCTAAACTTATAGATATGGAGATGAATTAAGAGTTCTGTTCACAACCACGGCCTACATATGACAGTCTATTTTAAACTTTGAAATCAGTCATCTATCGAGTTTCTTCAAAGTGGAGGAAGAGTTACCTGGTTCTTGATAGAGGTCGGATGCTTGGACTCAGTCTCATCACTCCAAAAACCATTAGTTTCAACCCACTTTCAAAGTCTGGACACAGGGTCTTGCTCTCTCCACCAGTCGATCTCTTCATCTGGACAATATTTGGTGGAATCACCTGACGTGGAGTGATTTCCTAGTCTATCCATTGAAAAACGAATCAGTGATTTCCTGGTCTATCCATTGAAAAACGAATCAAAACTTTGCAAGTGTAATGCAACTAACTTCCAAAACTCTAAACGAAATCTTCTCTAACTATTTTTAGCTTTACAAGTAATGATTAGAACTGAATCATTAGGTTACCTCAAGCTAGATAGACCTATGCTCATTTACGGCTATCCTACATGCACATGCTGCTTCGACTGCACTAAACATGGCAAGAGCATCATTACCATTTACACGAATAGTACAAACTCTATATGCCTGTCCTCTAACAGCAATACCATCGTGTAATGAACAAAACCCCAGAACAACAATGTATCCTGAAAATGAGAATCCGAAAAAGGGAAAGTCAAGAGTGAAAGTGAAGAGGGAAAATACTTTCAAATTGATCTGAGATAGGGGTACTGATGGCCCACCGTTGTTCCCGCTGCTGAAAATAACTGGGGCCTCAAAATAAAAGCCGTGTGAAAATCTCCCTAACAGAACCTTGGTTAAAAATTAGGTGATAACATGAGGAATTCACCTAGATTGGATTGTTATTAATAGGACATATAACAGCCATGAAATCACTTCATCTAATGGCAAAAAACTGTTCATTTGAATGAAACGATTGTAAATTGTATAAACAGGACAGTTCACATGGTTTTGAGAATAAACTGTTAACTTTATACAATTTGATACCGATCAAGCTGATATTTTGAAAAATGTTTTTTCGGTGATAAGTACAGTAGGAACTGTTCGAAGCACCATTGTAAATTCGTGATGCATCCCAAAATTGAAATTTGGAGGTACTTGGTGTTGACCAAGCCAGCTCAGGTATTTGCAGTCATAGGGCACATAACTAATCGGCCACAACTGTTTACGCAACTTATCACATGTGGCGTGATAGATTGTGTCAATGACTCAATGGTTGAGACCGGTTGATTGTGTTTGTATAATTTCTCTAAGTAAAATTTGGATCGGATCAGATCGTAGCTTCGAGTTCTGATGCCATACCACATCCAGACCGGAAAACTAGAAAGTTGTTTCGGAAGGTAAGAGAAAGTAACAAAGCCATGAAAAACAAACATTAGGAAATCCTATTCCTATCAGACTTTGGCACACCCAATTACATAAATCTAAACTAGAGAATCCTAATCCTGTCAGAATTTGGACACAGACTTAGTTTCTGAACTAAGAGGTATGAGTTACATTACCTATATAAGGAGAGCCCATGCCTACGTTTTCCAATCCATGAGAAATAAACTCACCGTCTTCCTTCTACTTTCGTTGCACCAGTACTCTTTCATTGCTTTCTGCTCTTCCTTTCAACCACCCAAACATGACAATGGCGACAGCTTGGAGTTCCCGTTTTGTCTCCTGATCAGTTTCTTTTTGGTTCCGTCCCTTGCTCTTTCGGCTGCTGGTGGTTCATCGTGTTCTGACTCCGTGTTCCCTAATAACCAAGTCTTCGCCTTGTGCACTGATCTTCCCTATCTGGATTCATTCCTCCACTGGACTCACAACCCTTCCTCATCCACTCTATGAGGAATAAAAGCCGTGTGAAAATCTCCCTAACCGAATCTTGTGTTAAAAATTAGGTGATAATATGAGGAATTCACCTAGATTGGATTGCTATTAATAGGACATATAACAGCCCTGAAATCACTTCATCAAATGGCAAAAAACTGTTCATTTGAATGAAACGATTGCAAATCGTAATATTGTATAGGACATATAACTGAGGGAAAAACATCGAGCATCCCTCCCTATACGCGAATCTGATGACAAGTAGATCTTGTGAGCATTGTTGTCACCTCGAAAACCTCTTCACGATCATTTCCTGCAAAACAGGTGAAAGTATTGGATTGAAGGTCAATTTTGAACAAGTTCTAAGTGTCAACTAAGACTGACAAATCTTCATCATACACTCCCTTTGTTGCGAATTGTAAGCCCCTTTTTGGCAGTCATACCGGTTACTCGGGTCAACAAATAATGGATTTTCAAAGGAACAAAATCGAGATTTTTTAACCAACCAAAAGATCTCACGTGGTTCTTGTAGCCAGTTTTCAAAATAATCCAAAAGCAATAAATCAGAAACTATTGATGATTTTCTGAGATTTATGAAGTAGTACAAAGGGGCAAACAAATTGGGATTGAGGAAGTATTATGGAACTGTGAGAAGGTGTGATTGTCAATTTCTAAATTTGTCGAACTCTTCACAAGGGCCCTTTTATGTGGAGACTGAGAAGGTTTAATATTTTTTGCGAAAAACCGTACCATATGCCTAATGGCTTCTCATTTCAAAAGGGAAAACTTAGAACTATGCAAGTTAAATGCGGACACTTAAGTTGGACGATAGCTTAACCAAGAAGAAGAAAGAATTAGACAACTTACGCAAACATATCAAAACCTGAGATATCTGCTCTACATGGCTCAAAATGTTTTTGAAGATCCGACGAATGTACATCATGAAAACTGCAAGAATGCCACAAGTAACGTTTCAAATGAAGAAAAAATCTTGCAGAGCAATTAAATGACAAGTATCAGTGTACAAGCAAACATACTCAACAACATGAAGTGAATCCCGGGTGAACGTGTAGTGCCATGACAAGTTAAAGTTTACAAGGTGAACAAGATCAGTATTCAGTGCATTCCGCGGCTTATGACAAAGAGCTAGAATGTCCCAAATCTCTGGTTCAATACATCATAAATCTAGGAGATGCCACCGAAGTCTAACCACAAAACTTCCATCACAAGTACAAATATACAATGCCTTTGAAACATGAAACTTCCATTGCACACATATGTGAGAAGAAGAAACAAATACTTGTGCTTGGAAGAGAAGAGTTAACCTTTCTTTTGAAGGTATCATTCACCAGCATTGTCAGTTACACAATTGAAGAAAGTTCCCATGCATAACACATGATGAAATTAAATCTGTAGGGGAAAGATCTGGATGCATAAGAATAGACAGGGGTATGAGAGACTTCTTTGAATTCATTAAACTAATTGAATTGAAGGATCTACGTATGATTGGGATTTGGGAGAAATTTTACATGGTCTAACTTCCAGGATACAGCTACTCTTAGCAGGTTGGATAGATTCTTAATGTCTCATGATTGGCTTGAACATTTTAAGGTTTTTCAAAAGGGGTTGCCTAGATTGGTACCAGATCGTTGTCCTGTCATGGTCTCAGATGACTCCGAAGCCATTTAGGTTTTGTTTAAGCCTGGCTCTCTCACCCCAGCTGTATGAACGTTTGCAAGGAGTGCTGGGAATCAAGCCAAATACATGGTCGGGCGGGTTTCAGGATAATGAGAAAGCCAAAAGAGCTGAAGTTTACGCTTAAAGAATGGAACAGAAATGGAGAAGAAACCACACCAATATGCCCGATCAAAAAAAGAAGAAGAAGAAAACTACACCAATATGACCTCATCCAGGAACCGTGACAATTGGATAAATGAAATTGAAAAAATA
>JAOTQK010070256.1:0-10753 GCA_025642025.1 Rhododendron ferrugineum | reverse complement strand
AATAGCCTTTCAGACAGAAGTACAGTATCCTAGGAGAATCCATCTGTCGGCCGTGACATTGATCTCACGGCCTCAACTTCATTTTTTCACCCGGGCAACCTATTGCTTGAAGATCTCCCTGAGAGATCGATCACTCGGCCGCTAGATCTATCCTACGGCTGCAAAGTCATTTCCTCGGCCGCCACATCCTTTGCTCGGCCGCTAGATCGTCCTTTTTCCAGATTCTAGAACGTTATGTCAAACGTTTGATCCGATCACGAAACCTCCCGATGCGTTCAGGCTATGCTTAGAGATTGCCTTGAGGAGTTTGAATTGCATTGCAACCGCAACTCCCACCGTGCGTTTTGATTGGCCGGAGTGAGTCACCAATTGCTTATATAAAGGGGCCTTTGGCTCCGAAATTAATAATCAATCAATTCATATACGAAATCATTCTCCCAAGCCATGAAATTCTGCACACATACTCTCTCAAATCCCCTCTGCAAAAGCCCTAACCTCCTGAAGGCAGCCGCTAATCCGACAATCAAACCCCAAAGTTCAAACCCTAACTCTAGGGTTTTCAAAGAAGCAATCAGTCAAATCACAATCAATCTGAAGCAATCAAGCCACTGAGGGATCAAGGTGGTGAGGCCTAAGGGCCTCTGGTTTGATTTGTTTTCCGTTTTTACGTTTAATCATAGTTTTCTGATTCTATGTTAACTGTTTAATCTGGTGTGAGGAAGAACATCGGTCAAGGCTTCGATCCCTCGGCCGGTATATCAAACCAAGAGGATCTCTCGGCCGTAACATCTATTCACCAGCCGCGAGATCCATCTCCCTGGGACATGCTATTTTATTTTGCTTTCTGATGCATGCTTTCAATTACAATCTTGGCTCACTATTAACTGCTTAAAGGTTAAAAATAGACTACGTGTTAGAATTAAATAAAGCAAGTATATGTCTTATGTTGAACAACTATGGGCCAGTCTCACGACTGGGCAGAGAGGGGTGCCTAACACCTTCCCCGCGTTGTACCTTTGGCTCCCGCACCCAGAATCTCTATCTGTTTTTCCGGCGACTCTGTTTCGATGATAACCGTTATCGTGTGGCGATGTTCCTAGCCATGGGAATATCCACGATATTGGTTTATGTAGCAAGCAACCAATTAAACAGCAACAATCAATCTGTATGGCGATGCCCCGCTCCAGGGAGGTGTCTACACTGAGGCTTTTTGGGTTAGGTTTAAAGGGTTAGAGGGGTTTATATGCTCAAAGCTCAATCACGCTAACATTCCTGAGGTGTTCTTGATCTGTTTCATCATCAGGGAATCAAAAATCGTAATTAAACTAATTTGGAAAGTCCAAATTGGGGTGTCTACATTGTGTGACGACATAAATAATTTTTCATATAACTAACATACAAAAATTATATTTGCAAATAAAATTGTTACTCAAAAACTCGAACCGTTACAATAATATGGTATGTTCCACCAACTACAAGTACTTATAATCCACTAACTAAAATAAGTATTTATTTTTTAATTAAAAGTGATGTATTGTGAGAGAAGGACCTGTCTTGTAAAACGAAAAATAAGTACTTAAAAAATAAAAATCTTAGCGGAACAGGGCCTAAATAAGTACTTATTTTTTAAATTAAATGCGACGTATTGTGAGAAAATGGCATGTCTCGTAAAGCAAAAAAGGTGGCCGTTGTAGAGACCTGTATTTAAATTCCCTAATTTTAATGTTTATAAATGAGAAATGGTGAGAAATTGAAGGTGAAATTGGAGGCTTATTGTGTAAGTGCCAAAAGGATTGGAACTAAATGTGTCTAGTTGGTATGTGAGGGGTGCAAGGGGTAATATGGTGCATCTGTGTATATGTGTGTGTAGCAGGGAAAATTATATCCCATTTTCCCCTCTCCATCTCTCGGTCTCTCTCTCTTCTCTCGACCCTCTCTATCTCTCTCACTACCACACTCAAAAACTCATCTCCAAACTCAAAACCCACAACAATCAACCTCAACTCCATCTTCTACTTGCGTATTGGGGCTTGTATCGCGTTGGATAGAGCTCGGTTCGGTGTATTTCACTTGATTTGGATTCCAGAAGTTAGGGCTTGCTCAATCACTTTAGTTTTGGCTTGGAGACTCGAGGTAGGAAATTCTACCTCTCTTTATATGTTATTTGAGTGTTTATATGCCTTATTCGAACTTGTATTGGTTGTTATTGGGATTGAATCAAAATCTGTCATGTGGTGAAAAATCGCCAAAATTCTGGATTCCTACCAGTAGGATGTTTTTCTCTACCGGTAGAACTTTGTCGTCGTGACAATGAGACTCACTGCTTCGTGTTTGTACTGGTAGGACTTTTTCCCTATCTGTTGGATTACTAATTTTTCTTGGACACCTGCCTATATGATCAGGATTGGTGATAGTTGGACACTTCGACCTTGATAAGTTGTGCTTACATCCGTTGTCGTTTGGTTTCACTCTCTTGTTCTTCCGTATTGCTCATTTGCATATAGAGTTTGCGTAAAATTTTCTACCGGGCTAGTGTAGCTCAAGCCTTATATCATTTTCAGGTGCTAACTCGAATCAGTAGCTTGCATGACTGGAATGCTTTGAGTGTGGACATACCTTTTTGAAAGCTAACCAAAGGAGTTACTCAATCATCTTTGTAAATTTCTTTTAAAAGATGCATTTGTAACTAAAATTGTAATTCTTTTGACTTGGAATATTGTAACCCTTAACTTTCTTGACACATGATACTAATGTTAATTTGGGGCCGTTGAGCCAATGATGTAACATTTCGGAATCTAATGGATTTGGAGGTATGATTATGGGAATGGAAATCTTTTGGGTCTCGAATGGAATATTGTGAGATTTTATTTATGGAAATCCTTTATATTTTATGTTGAAAATCAAGGGCGTGACAACTTGGTATCAGAGTATAGGTTTAGAACACCTAGAGATCGTGGGGAGACGTTTCGTCTCATGGATTCAAAATGTCGCGCCTTCTAACATAACTTATGCATGCTTGTGTGACTAACATTCATGTGACCACTTGGCATTGCATTTTCATTATCGTTGAGTGATGTAGAGTTATTAACCCATGTTGGGAAGTTGGGGGCTTCGACCTCATAGTAATAATGTTGTGGTTAATAATTTCTTTCCTTATATTATGTAGTAAGATGCCTCCGAGGACGCGTGATAAACGAGGTGGGACTGGAAACCGGGGTGGTCATGGCTGTGGCCGAGGCTGTGGGGTGCCATCGGAGGATGAGATTAGTCAGCATGGGGAGAACCCAGGTGGGGATTTGGGGGCAGGGGTCGCTCGAGGTGCAAGAGTACCTCAGCTCAGAATCAGTTTGCTAGGGATCTCGTCGCAGCACTTACAACTGCAAATCTTTTAAACCAAACTCCTAGAGAGAATGCCGAGGATCGAGTCATGGTGGCGATGCGAGAGTTTAGCCGTAGGAATCCACCGGTGTTCGATGGGACTAGTAGCTAACCATTGGCTAGCTCAAATTCGTAAACTTTTTAAAGCTCTCAATATCACCGAAGACAACATCAAAGTGGGAATTGTGGCTGTTCAGTTGGTTGGGGAGGCCGGCGAGTGGTGGGAATCTGTCCTAGAGTCTAGGAAGGATGCGAGGAGAGCGGCAAGGACCGCGGCTCAAGCAAATGAACCGGATGTTGAGAATTTGACATGGGTTGAGTTTGAGGCGCTTTTTGAGGAGCAATATTTTCCAGAAACTAGCCGTGAAAATCTGAGGGATCAATTTGAGAAGTTAGAGCAAAGAAGCATGACCGTGTCGAAGTACACACAGAAGTTCCAATCCTTATCTCGTTTTGCGCCAAAGTTGGTGGCGACGGAAGAGAGAAAATGTAGACATTTTGAGAAAAGGGCTGCATAATACTGTAAGGAGGATGGTAATGGTGCAACGCAAGATGAAATATGCCGAGGTAGTTGAGCGTGCGAGGAGTATTGAGATACCGAAAGAAGTGCAAAGGAATAGGGGAGTTTGGGAACCGCGACAACCGATCGTGAGTGCGAGTTCTTTGTTGGGGAGCTTTGGGAGTCAAGGGAGGAAAAGGCCAAGGGAACCACCTCAAACACCACAGGGTAATTTGTCGAACCTTAGGCCGCCGCCTTCTTCTTCGGGAACTCGGGGTGCCTCGTCTAGACCTCCGACCGTGTGCTATAAGTGCAATCAACCTGGACATATTCGTGCTCAGTGTCCACACCTCGAGAAGGGTTGTTGTGTTTGTGGGAAGACGGATCATCTTGCTAGGAGTTATCCTCAGGGGTCGGGAGTGCGCAGTGAGTCAGGTTCCGTGCAGTAGCTGGGAACGGGGCATAATGTGGGCCAGCAGTTTAGGGGCACTCAAAGGCAGCAGCAGCCTCACTTCTGCCAGACTACGTCAGTTCAGAGTTCCGGTGTTGATAAGGGAGCGAGTTCTTCCGCGCCTACTCAGGGTTCCGGCCAGAGGGGAGGTTTTGTGCAGGGTCAAGGTACCCAGGGGCGAGTTTATAACATCACTTCTGCTATCCCACCTACCACTACTCAGGCTCCGGAGACTTCTGTTGTGAGGGGTACATTTCTTTTGTTCAATTCCCTTGCTAAAGTACTCTTTGATCCTGGAGCATCGCATTCTTTCATTGCTGCATCATTTGTGTGTCCCTTGGAATTGGAAACGGAAAATATTAGTCCTCCTTTATTCGTTGAGACACCTCTATGAGGTAGAACTCCTCTTGATCGTATTTGTCAAGATTATGAGTTGGTAATTCGTGATCATCACTTCGTGTTTGACTTCATTGTCTTGGGAATGTCGGGGTTCGATCTTATTTTGGGAATGGATTGGCTATCCACGTTTCATGCTACTATTGATTGTTTCAAGCGTCGAGTTCGTATTTGTCCACCCGAGGGTCTTTGTTTCGAATTCTTTGGGGAGCGTCGGGAACCGTTGGAACCGTATTTATGTGGGTCTCGAGAGCGCGAGTCAATTTATTCCTTATTGGCGAGTTTGACGTTAGATGAGGATGCCTCTGTGCGTGGGGAGTTACCTTTAGTGGTTTGCGACTTCCCAAAAGAGTTACCTGGTTTGCCTCCCGAGAGGTAGATTGAGTTCACTATTGATTTACTTCCTGGTACCGCTCCTATCTCCGTACCTCCATATCGTTTTGCGTCCACTGAATTGAGAGAGTTAAAGACTCAGTTGCAAGAATTGGAGAACCTAGGATTCATTCGTCCAAGTACATCTTCGTGGGGTGCATCGGCTCTTTTCGTGCAAAAGAAGGATGGTTCACTCCGTTTATGTATCGACTATCGTAAGCTAAACCGAGTCACCATTAAGAACAAGTATCCTATGCCTAGAATCGATGATTTATTTGATCAACCTCGGGGTGCGACTTGTTTTTCTAAAATCGATTTGAGGTCCGATTATCATCAGTTGAGGGTTCGGAGGGAAGATATTCCTAAAACTGCATTCCGTACTCGTTATGGCCATTATGAGTTCGTTGGTATGCCTTTCGGATTGACGAACGCTCCAGCTACTTTCATGGACCTAATGAATCGTATCTTTCGTGCGTACCTTGATCGTTTTGTGGTCGTATTCGTGGATGATATATTGATCTATTCGTCTATGGAGGAGGAACACCAATCTCATCTCACCATCGTTCTTGACCTCTTCAGAAAGCACCGTTAGTACGCTAAACTTAGTAGGTGTAAGTTTTGGTTATCTGAAGTCAAATTTTTGGGTCATGTGGTTTCGAAAGGTGGAGTGTCTGTTGATCCGGGAAAGATAGAGTCGGTTATGAATCGGCAACGACCGAAGAAATTGTTTGAAATCCGTAGATTCTTGGGTTTGGCCGGGTACTACCGCCGTTTCGTTCTTGACTTCTCTCGTTTAGTGGCACCGATGACTAGATTGACGCGTAAGGGAACCCGTTTTGTTTGGAGTGACTCGTGTGAGGAAGCTTTTCAAGAGTTAAAGAAGTGATTGACTACCGCGCCGGTTTTGATTGTGCCTGAACATGGAATTGGCTACTCTGTGTATTGTGATGCGTCTAAGGAAGGGTTGGGATGCGTGTTGGTGCAAGCGGGGCGAGTAGTAGCGTATGGGTCATGATAGTTGAAAACTCAAGAGCAGAATTACCCGACACACGATCTAGAACTTGCGGCCGTTGTATTTGCTTTGAAAAGTTGGCGCCACTATTTGTACGGTGAAAAGTTTGAAGTGTTTTCCGATCACAAAAGCTTGAAATACTTGTTCTCTCAAAAAGAACTTAACCTACGTCAACGTCGTTGGATGGAGCACTTGGAGGATTATGATTTCGAATTGCACTATCACCTGGGGAAAGCGAACATCGTGGCGGATGCGTTGAGTAGAAAACTGACACACCTTGCGAGCTTAGAGATTCACAAATGGAAAGCAATGAACGATTTAGGCGTCTATGCCATGCACTTTGAGGAAGTTCGGGAAGGGGTCACATTATGTAACTTGAGGGTGCAATCGACCCTATCAACTCGAGTAATTGAGGCTCAACAACACGATGAGAAAGCGGAGGAATTTCATACTAGATTCCTTAGTGGAAACGCTCAAGAAGGGTGGATGATCCATGCCGATCAAAGTTTGCGCTATCAAGGAAAGTTATTCATACCTGACTCGTGTCGGGAAGAAATCTTGCAAGAGTTTCATCATTCTCCATTAGCCGTTCATTCGGGAGGAAAGAAAATATATCATGACTTGCATAGACAATTTTGGTGGTCCGGAATGAAGAGGGACGTTGTGATTTTCATGTCCTAGTGTCTCACGTGTCAACAAGTGAAAGCCGAACATCAACGACCCGCGGGGGAGTTACCACCATTGCCAGTAGCCGAATGGAAGTGGGAGAATGTGACCATGGATTTCGTTACGGGTTTACCAAAATCGCCAAGGTGGTATGACGCTACTTGGGTGATCATGGACCGTTTGACTAAGACCGCTCATTTCTTGCCTATTCAGGTTACCAATTCCGTGGATACGCTTAGCCGTTTGTATATTCGGGAGATTATTCGCCTTCATGAGATTCCCGTATCCGATCGAGATCCGAGGTTTACTGCGCGTTTTTGGCAGAGTTTGCAAGCCGCTTTGGGCACAAATCTTTTGTTTAGTACCGCGTATCATCCTCAAACCGATGGGCAATCCGAGAGAACAATTCAAATTTTGGAAGATATGCTTCGGGCTTGTGTGATGGACTTCCGGGGTAGTTGGGAAGATCACTTGTCGTTAGTCGATCGCGTACAACAATAGCTATCAATCTAGTATCAAAATGGCACCATATGAGGCTTTGTATGGGAGACCTTGTCGATCGCCTGTGTCTTGGACCGAACTGGGAGAAGCTACGCTTGTAGGACCGGATATGATTAAGGATGTCACGCCCCGCCCCGCGCACGGTGCCCTATGTAGGCCCGAGCCGGTGCGGCCGCGTGCCCACAACGATCTCATCCATCTTTGTACAATATTGTCCGCTTTAGACGCCCAAAGATCGTAGACTTCCCAGTAGGGTCACCCCAGGATGAGCACGCTTAACTGTGAAGTTCCAACGTTCTTTGGCCCGCTTTCACGGCTTTAAAAGGCCTTGTACAAGTAGGATGGATCATTTCTTATAAATTGTGACATGCCACCCCTCAACCGGCCAGTAGGCTGTCACAAGCCGTGAGGGCGGGCCAAAGCGCATTAGAACTTCGCAGTTAAGCGTGCTCTTCCTGGAGCAATCCAGGGATGGGTGACCTCATTGGGAAGTCTATGGGCTTTGGGCGTCCAAAGCGGACAATATTGTACAAGGCAGGAGCGGGTCGTTACAAAGGAGACCTTCGAGAGCATGAAAGCAATTTGTCAACGCCTCAAGGAAGCTCAAGAAAGAACAATCGAACAAGTTAAGGTGATTCGCCAAAGATTGTTGACCGCTTAGAGGTGTAATGTCCTCCTTAAAGGTGTAACGTCCTCGTTACACAGTGCCCAGCAACCATCCCCTGGGGTCCGTCGTAGCAGAGCGCATCCTACTCACCACTTTGCCCAAGGTTGAGCTCTGATACCACCTGTCACGCCCAGCCCGCGCACGGCGCCTTATGCAGGCCTGAGCCGATGCGGCCGCGTGCCCACAACGATCTCATCCATCTTTATACAATATTGTCCGCTTTAGATGCCCAAAGATCATAGACTTTCCAGTAGGGTCACCCATCCTTGGATTACCCCAGGATGAGCACGCTTAACTGTGAAGTTCCTACGTTGAAGTTCCTACGTTCTTTGGCCCACATTCACGGCTTTAAAAGGCCTTGTACAAGTAGGATGGATCATTTCTTATAAATTGTGACCTGCCACCCCTCAACCGGCCAGTAGGTTGTCACAAGCCGTGAGGGCGGGCCAAAGCGCATTGGAACTTCGCAGTTAAGCGTGCTCTTCCTGGAGCAATCCAGGGATGGGTGACCTCATTGGGAAGTCTATGGGCTTTGGGCGTCCAAAGCGGACAATATTGTACAAGGCAAGAGCGGGTCTTTACAAAGGAGACCTCCGAGAGCATGAAAGCAATTTGTCAACGCCTCATGGAAGCTCAAGAAAGAACAACCGAACAAGTTAAGGTGATTCGCCAAAGATTGTTGACCGCGCAAAGCAGACAAAAGAGTTATGTCGATCGTCGTCGTCGCCCATTGTCATTTGAAGAGGGGGATCATGTATTCCTCAAAGTGTCACCGCGTAGAGGTTTGTCTCATTTCGGGAAAAAGGGAAAGCTATCGCCGTGTTATAGCGGGTCGTTTGACATCATTGAGAAGATTGGGGAGGTTGCGTATCGTTTGGCTTTACCACCGAGGTTATCGGGCACACATGACGTGTTTCACGTGTCTATGTTGAGAAAATGCGAACCGGATCCATCGCATGTGTTAGAGTGGTCCGAACTCGAGTTAGAGCTCAATGCGTCTTATGGGGAAGAACCGGTCCGTATCCTAGATTCACGCCATCAAGTGTTGAGGGGTAAGATGATACCGTTGGTGCGAGTCTTGTGGAGAAGTCAGGGTAGCGAGGAGTCGATGTGGGAAAGGGAAGATGAGGTTAGAGAGAAGTATCCACATTTATTTCCAGAGTAAACCAATGTGAGTACTCGAGATTGAAGTGTTTTGAACTTTAACTTGTTGCATAATATTGATGGTTATACTTGTTGCATATCCATGTGGTGCATGACTTAGTGAGCATGGTTATTTAAATTTCGAAGACGAAATTTCTTTAAGGAGGGTAGAATGTAGACACCTGTATTTAAATTCCCTAATTTTAATGTTTATAAATGAGAAATGGTGAGAAATTGAAGGTGAAATTGGAGGCTTATTGTGTAAGTGCCAAAAGGTTTGAAACTAAATGTGTCTAGTTGGTATGTGAGGGGTGCAAGGGGTAATATGGTGCATGTGTGTATATGTGTGTGTAGCAAGATAAATTATTTCCCATTTTCCCCTCTCCATCTCTCCATCTCTCTCTCTTCTCTCGACCCTCTCTATCTCTCTCACTACCTCACCCAAAAACACATCTTCAAACTCAAAACCCACAACAATCAACCTCAACTTCATCTTCTACTTGCGTATTGGGGCTCATATCGCGTTGATAGAGCTCGGTTCGGTGTATTTCACTTGATTTGGATTCTGGAAGTTAGGGCTTATTCAATCACTTTAGTTTTGGCTTGGAGACTCGATGTAGGAAATTCTACCTCTTTATATGTTATTTGAGTGTTTTTATGCCTTATTCGAACTTGTATTGGTTGTTATTGGGATTGAATCAAAATCTGTCATGTGGTAAAAAATCGCCAAAATTCTGGATTCTTACCGGTAGGACGTTTTTCTCTACCGGTAGAACCTTGTCGTCGTGATAATGAGTACTCACTGCTTTGTGTTTGTATCTGTAGGACTTATTCCCTACCGGTAGGATTACTAATTTTTCTCGAACACCTACCGGTACCATTTTTCCCTCTACCGGTAGAATTCTTGTGAACCAAAATTTTGTTCCTTCTGTTTTCGGTTTGTACCGGTAGGTCACCAATCAAAACGTCAGATCCTTCCGGGTCGTTGCAGTCTCACTTTTCTAAAGCCTTGAATCATTTCCATGGGATCACATTGTCACACCCCATCCCGGAAAACACCACAACTAATTATTTTCCAAATGGGATGGACCCGCACCTTGGCCATGTTCAAGCAGTAAATAAAAACTCCAGCCAAGTGTCCAACACAATAAAAAAAAACTTAACTTGCATATATACGGAAATAACTGTCATACCAGACGTGCCCACAGGTATTTACAATATATACAAGCTCCAAAAATAGGCACATAACCAAAAGAGTCAAAAAAACTAGACTTCTATATCAACAACTCCTGTCTAGACTCTGCAGTGGACCCACGTGCCGTCACGCACCTGAAAAGAAAACACTGTAGGGATGTGAGCTATCAACATGCTCAGTGAATGTTCTTATCCATAATAAGAGAAGCAATAAAGACAAGTGCTTTCAAACAATTTAAACAAGAATTTTCAGCCACACAATAACGTTCCATTACGTAATACTCATAACGCCACTAAGGCAATTTCTAAATCTACGCCACTAAGGCAATACTCTTTACGCCACTAAGGCAATAGTCATCACGTCAGTAAGGCAATATTTATCCACGCTACTAAGGCAATACTCCCTCCGTTCCAAATTGAGAGTCCATTATTCCATTTTGGGTTGTTCCAAAATGATGGCCCTTTTCCAAAAAT
>JAOTQK010070133.1:0-10773 GCA_025642025.1 Rhododendron ferrugineum | reverse complement strand
AGTCAAAGCTGTAAAAAGCAACTCAATTTGGTCCAACCACTATTCCAAGGGGTTTTTGAAAAAAAGGTTTTTGTTATCGTCCGGCCGGGAGGCTGCCTACGTATTCCACAGAGGAAATTCAGACCAACCATAGTTCGGGAGCAATAAAGAAAATAAAAAGTTTGGAGGGTTAGAAACAGAAGACGTACCTTCAGGCTTAAAAAGCCGCAGTGTGACGTACCTAGGCTGAGCCAGGATTTTGGCGGAGGATAGTTGAAGGAGAGCGCGGGGCTGCCAGGGGAATTTTTGCAGTAAGCATCTTCAGAATTATGGGGTAGATCAATACACAACAGGTGAGTCGTTTGCTTTTCTTGATCATCCTTACTTTTACTGAGGGGAGCACGATAGAGTAGCCTATCCTTGCGAACGAGTTTGAAGGCATTGATGTAATTGGGGTGGTATCCAAGCCATCTGCTGAGGATGAGTTGGAAGCCGGTTTTGAGATATTAGGGGCACAAGGCCAGTTACTGAAGCACGGAGCGTTGAGATGAGGGAACCGAGGCACGGAGTCGGTTGTAGTCATGTGGCGAGAGCCTGAGGGGTTTAGAGCTTTGAGCTTGATCGAACCGAAGCACGGAGCTGGTATTTGATCATAAGGCAAGAGCCTGAGGAGCTTAGCAGGTTTGAGGCGTAGAGCCAGTTGCATTCTGATGGCAAGGGCCTTAGGTGTCAGAGTTTAGAGGTTTGATGTGATTTTGAACCGAGGCGTAGAGCCGGTTGAATTCTGATGGTCTGTGCACGGAGCTTTCTCATCATAAATTCTGGCGTAGAGCCAAAGGAGTCGAGGCTTAGAGCTTGAGGTGATTGAACCGAAGCGTAGAGCTGGTTGCATTCTGATGGTCTGTGCACAGAGCTTTCTCATCATAAGTTTTGGCGTAAAGCCAAAGGGTTGAGGCGTTCGATCAATAAAACCGAGGCGTAGAGCCGGTTGATTGCAGGATTGACCTGTTTCATGAGAGATATGCAAAGTATGTGTATGTGATGATAATGATTTTGTTAGACGTGAACAGATATGATGATGCAAACTCCACTACAACATGAACGGGCTATTGTGAGGAAATTATTTCCTCGCTAAAGCACCGGTTTTCGTCGCTAATGGTATTTGCGAGGAAACATTTCCTCGCCCATTTTCCTCGCTTAAACCTTGTCGCTAAAACTATTTGCGAGGAAAGTTATTTTCCTCGCCTATTTTATACAATAGGCGACAATTTTTTTCCTCACTATTTCTAAAACAAAATCATCACCAAATCCAAAAAGAAAGAACCCACTCTCCGCATCATTTGAAGCTCCCCGGTCTCGAACCTTGGACGTCCGCGTTTCGCACACGCATCACCTACCAACCACACCACTTTGCAATCCTGGGCACAATGTGAACTTTTTATTATATATCATGACGTTATCTTGTCTTCCACCTCTTCAAATTAATATTCCAACATTAAGATCTTTCGAGTTTTTTTTTCCCCTGAACTTTGTTTGAGCAAGTCCAATATTTGGTTACCACAACATATTTTTTAAGACAGGTACGTGTTTGGTATTTTTTTCGTCTTTCAGTGATTTTTTTTTCTTTTGGTCATAATTTTGTACTTGTTAGATTCTTCTCGTCAAGACAGATAATTAATCTAAAAAATATCTTATTATGAATAATGAGAGGCATCACCGTCCAATACACTAATAGTTAGTTTGGCATAATTTTATTTCGCTAAGGACCAAGAGTATTATAGATTCGTAGTTATTTTTTAAGATATTTTTTTCATTTCATAACTATAAAGTTGCCCCATAGTAACTCGTTGGTCAATTTATTATTATGGGTAGCTTGTCACTGACAATTACCCACCCAAAATTGCAAAAATTCTATTAGATGAGTATATTATTATTAAACAAAACTATTAAAATGATAAGTTGATTGAATAACATCTCTTACAATAAGATGATTGAATGATCTCTCTAAAATTAAGGGTAAATTTGAATATCTTTCAACATATATACCAACTCGTGATCCATTTAATAATATATGATGTCGTTCACTATTTAATTGTATCAATTATCCCTCATTGAATTACAGTTTGATACAATTAAGGAAAATCATGCCTCACACTTGCTAGAGAGGGCGAGCCAATAGGATAAAATTAGCGAGGAAATTGTATTTTGTCGCCTATAGGATACAAACAGCGAGGAAAAGTTCATTTGTCACTATTTGGATATGAATAGCGAGGAAAATACATTTCCTCGCCAAATGAAAAGAATATGCGAGGAAAAAAGGTTTATATGCGACGAAATTTATGTTTCCTCGCTAAATGGATATAATTTGCGACAAAAAGTATTTTCCTCGCCAATTTTGTTATTAAAGGCGACGAATTTTTTTTTCCTTGCTGAATGTGTACTATTGGCGAGGAAAATGAGTTTCCTCGCAATAGACTGTTCGTGTTGTAGTGCTCGATGTGATTGATGCAATATGTGCACGGGCCCGTGCGTGTGTGTTTGATTTTAAGCGTAGAGCTTCTTTCAAGTTCTGGACTTGAGCATTCGGAGCGTAGAGCTCGAGCATTCGGCTGACAGAATCCGAGCATTCAAAGTACAGGCTTTGAGCATCCAGTACGCAGAGGTTGGGCATTCAAGTGTAGAGCTTGAGCATTCAAGTGTAGAACTTGAGCATCCAGTACACAGTGGTTGGGCATTCGAAGAGCTTCGAGCATTCAAAATGTTGGATTTTGAGCATTCAAGCGTAGAGCTTGAGAATGGATGATATCCTGTTGATTGGGGAGGCGTAGAGCCTATTGAGATAGGGGGCATAGAGCCGTTGAGATAATGGGCTTGGAGCCACTGAGTTGATGAGATGATGGGCTTGGAGCTTGTTGAGTAGTGGGCTTGGAGCCTCTGAGTATGATGAGTGTGGGCGTAGAGCCGCTGAGTTTTATGGGCGTAGAGCCACTGAGGGGAATATAGGCTTAGAGCCATTGAAGTAGTGAGCGTAGAGCTGCTGAGATGGTTAGCTTGGAGCTGCTGAGTGAGCTTTAGAGTTGCTGATGGTGAATAAGGGCGAGCACAGGCGTAGAGCCGTTGAATGATTTGCAGGCTTAGAGCCGCTAAGGTGGTGAGCATGGGTGTAGAACCGCTGGGTGTTGATAGTTGGTGAAGCTGCTGAAGTGGCGAGCGTAGAGCTGCTGAGTCGATGAAGATGGGCGTAGAGCCTGGGGCGATCATAGGAGTAGAGCCTCCTAAGTATGTGATGCTATGGGTTGAGGAAATAGGCACAAGGCTGTTGGATGAGCTTTTTGCTGAGAGAGTATAGGCGTAGAGCCGTCGAATGATTTGGTATGGGCGTAAAGCCTGTTGAGTAGTGGGCTTGGAGCCGCTAAGCTGTGATGAGTATAGAGCTGCTGAGTGTGTGAAGCTGATAGGTAGCGAGCATGGAGCTGCTGAGTTGTTGAGATGATGGGGCTTGGAGCCGCTGAGTTGATGAGATGGTGGGCTTGGAGCCGCTGAGTTGATGAGATGGTGGGCTTGGAGCCTGCTGAGTAGTGGGCTTGGGGCCGCTGAAAATTATTTGGTTACGGCGTAGAGCCAGTTGAGATAGGGGGCGTGGAGCCGCTGAGTTTTTAGAGCCGTTGATAATGCAAAGAGCACGACGCTGAGTTTTTAGAGCCGTTGATAATGCAAGGAGCACGGTGCTACTATGAATTTGGTGGTAGGCAGTGATAATAAGCTCGGGGCTGCTGGGTGAGCTTAGAGCTGCTTGATGGAGACAACGGAGAGGATGAGGTATCTTGAGCTTGAGGGCATGTAGCTGACGAGTATCTTGATGATAGCAAGTAGAGAAAGTGATAATAGAGTTGTTGATGATAGTGAGCACAGGGTGCTGTTGTATTTCCGGAGCACAGCAACGGGCATAGAGCCTGAGTTGGACGAATCAAAAGTCCTTTGATCTTGTGAACGAGAGTTCGAGTTTGATAACTCTCAGTGTTCAAGCAGACCAGTTGTTGTGTGCTTGCTATTATGAAGAGAGAGCTTCTTCATGCTCGGGCGTGCCCCCAAGGCTTGATTCTGATCACGTTGTATTTGCTCGGGGATGCCCCCAAAGCTATTCTGTTGGTCAAGGACCCAGAATATTTGATTTTAGTGCACTGAGAAAAATCCACTGGGGCTGAAGGAAATTGATTAGAGGGCCAAAAGATCGATCTCTCGGCCGAAGGATTGATGTCTCGGCCAGAGGATCGAATATTCGGCCGCTTAATCGTTTCGTTTCCAGGGGCCTATAAAAGCCCACGGCCTCAGCCGTTTCATTTCATTTCTCTCTTTCCTCTCTTTATCTCTTCGTCCGAGAGACTCGCCGAGGACTCTTCTCGTCTCTCTTCGTTCCCGTCGGCTCTGGGCTATGGATGATGTGTGGTCAGCGATCGCGGACTTTCGGCCTTGTCTTGATGCTTGATTAGGGTCCCTCGCATGGGTGGCTTGCTTCCGTGACGCGGAACTCCTGGGGTGGCGATCGTACGCGGTATGATGATTTTTTTGGGCCATGTGGTGATTCTTTTGAGCCACGTGGCGTCTCTTCTGCACCGTGGTACTTCTTTGGTATACGTCACCCCAGGGGTGTCCTTTCCTGTTTTGCAGCTGGTCTCTGGTGTTCGGACCACCAGAGGATTCGGCATCCTCTTCTCCTTCTGTTTCTGTTTTTCTTCCTGCATAGATTAGTCCGACAGGAAACCGATGTATAGTTTGTTTAGGGAATGTGGGATGATCCACCTTGTGATGTAAAAAGCTTTTCGTTATATGAAACGTCTTTTGCTCTGATATGTGATTGTGTATACTGCTTTTGTACTGTTTTGTTTAGTATGAAATTCATATTTCGCTTGAACTGGACAAAACCGTGAAACTTTTCTGTAAACAGTCGTTCTGGCGGCCGAATGATCGATCATACGGCCGAGGGATGGATTCATCTTCCTGAGGTTGACTTTGAGTCAGCCCTGATTTTCATGGGCCGGGGAATCGATTTTACGGCCGCTACATTGAAGTACCGGCCGAGAGACCGACTCGATTAATGTGGATTTAGAATCCGATTCTGATTCGAACTAGGACTCAATTTAGCCTATAAGTATGTGTTCTACGAACTTGATAGCGTCGTTAGCAACAGTTTGCTTGCACATGGCACAACCAGTCCTTGATCAGTGGTTGAATTCCTTTAATGGCCTCGACCGCTTGCATTTTAAGTCTTTTGGTATGGACTTCATCTTCTCTCTTCGCCAAATTCCTGTGAATTTCGCTTTCCTTCGGGCAGCCACCAGCTTGTGGGACCCTATTCTTCATGTTTTTCTATTCAGAAGAGAAGAACTGTGTCCTACCATCGAGGAGCTTGCGGCCATCATGGGTCATTCGGATAGAGAAGGTCTCATTGTCCCTAACCCTTTGTTCAATCGTGGTAACCTTTTGAAGGATTCTCTCCAAGTTCAGAAACATGAGGTTAGGTTTTTTATGGTGAATGGAAGGCTAGAAACCCTACAACTTGTTCAACGTTTTGGTACAGCTGAAGCTCATCGTCAAGTTTCTCAACAGAAAGCGTGCTTTCATGCATTGTGCATTTGTCTTCTTCACAATTACTTGCTTGGCCCTTCGTCTGGCCATGCTGACTCCATGCTGCTTGATTTTGCTCAACAAATTAGAAACCGTGTAGGTTTTGCTAGCTTAGTGTTGGCAGAGACCTTGATGGGTCTTGATGCGGTGAAGGGTGATCCTACAGCCCAGTTCTCAAGCAGTCCTTTGCTACTACAGGTTCGCTCTTTGTTTGTTTATTTGTCAAGTTATCTTTTCACTCATCACTCTTTTGTTTTGACTCACGTGTTCTCTCAACTCACGATTTTCCCTTGTTCTTTAGGTATGGTTATTTGAGAAGTTAAGGGTATGGGATGTGCCAGAGCGACTTCCCTATAGTTCAGACCACTGTACGGAGCGTCGTGTGATTAGGCAGTTTCCGACTGAGGCTGCTTGGGAAGCGTGGATGAAAACTCGAAGGAGCGATCGGATTCAATGGGTTTGCCCCTGGTATGGTGTGGAGAGTATGACTGTGAGTACCATGAACCATTTTGGTGTAGCAGTGATCGGTATCACTCGAGTCATCTTCTACTTCCCTGCTCGTTTTCAAAGGCAGTTTAGGGCTGAACAAACCGCAATCCTGGGTGACCCTGAGTACGTTGTTTCCAAGGTTCACGATGCCAGCTTTCGTCGCAATGTGCTGTGCCTTTGGCCAAATAGGGTGATGCAGGAGGTTACTGGGAACTTTGCTGACAAGCTATCAGGTTCTTATAAGCGCTGGTTAGAGAAAAACATTTTAAAGGACAAAAGTGCGAAGAGAAGGAAGACCTAGAGATTGACAAATTGCTTATACTTTTTAAAAGATTTTTGTTTGATTCTAGCTTTCCCAGATTGAGAATTGTTTGAGCTTGCTTTTCCTTTTCCTTTGGAAATAATAAAACATTTGATTGCTTTATTGAAAATGTTGTTGCCATGGTTTGACAGTGAGCATGCTTTAGGATAGACCCAGAGATTTGGAAGTGATAATGGTAGAAGTGGCCGAATCTCACTTTTTAGAGATTGCCTACATATCCCATGGAGGGAATCAGGCCATAAACGTAGTTCCAACAAGACTTATTTGTTTTTGTTAGGGTTCACTAGGGTATTTTCCTCTCCTTTTGTGCTCTTGATTTTGCCTAAACCGCCCTTGCGGGTTTTCAGTCTAGCGAGCGCTTTTATTTACACCTTAGTTTTTAACTAAGCCGCCCCTGCAGGTTTTCGACCTAGCAGGTTGCTCTAATTTTTGCTTGCGTCGCCCACCCTTGTGGTTTTCGACCCAACGAGCATCTGAATATTTCCTCAGCTTGTCGATGTTGACTGGTGTTGCTAATTCCATCCCATCCAAGTCTGCAATATAGGCTGCTCCTCCAGACAGTATGCGTTTGATAAGGTAGGGGTCTCCCCAGTTTGGTCTAAACTTGCCCCTCGGGTCTGAAACGTGGCGACGGATTTCTTTGAGCACCATGTCTCCTGCTTTGATGTTTCTTGGCTTTACCTTTTTGTTGAATGCTCGTGCAATGCGGCGTTGATACCCTTGCACATGGTATAACGCTCTCAGCCTCCTTTCGTCCAGTAATGCTAACTCGTCATAGCGATTCTGAACCCAATCCTCCTCGATAATTCCTGTTTCAGCCAGGACCCTTAGTGAGGGTAGTTCTAGTTCGATAGGTAAGACAGCCTCCATCCCATAGACCAGAGAGTAGGGAGTGGCCCCAGTTGAAGTCCTTTCAGTTGTTCGATAACCCCATAGTGCCAGAGGTAGCATTTCTGGCCAGTCCGTGTAGGTGTCGGTAGTTTTCCGCAGAATCCTCTTGATGTTCTTGTTTGCAGCCTCAACTGCTCCATTAGTTTGAGGTCGATAAGTAGATGACCGATGATTCTGTATCCCAAATTCGGCAAAAAGCTTCTTTGTTGCTCCCTTGAAGTGCGATCCGAGTATATAAGGGATGCTCGGTCGATGGACAACGACGAGGTAAAGCTGAGGGTTCCAATTGCATACCGCACTGGGTACAAGGACGGCGTGAAGGCGCGTGTGGTGTCCTACAGCTTGAAGCTGACCTCAACATGACGAAGTCAATTCCTGAACCCATAACTCCAGAACTTGTCCTTCCTTATACAGAAGAGGAGTGTGCGCCCCTCCTTTCGGAAGAGTTTCCCGAGAGCGAGAAGGATATCGACGACCTCACCGATGCCGACGTCGAAGGTGGAGGTGGCTCCGGTGGAAAGAATGGTGATGGTGGTGAAAAGGTAGCTAAGGACGCCGAGCGAGAGCCTGTGAATATTGACAAAAGTGTCGAGGCTGAGGCTAAAACCGTTGCTGATGTTGCAGCTGAGGATACTGCTCAAGCTTGAGTAGTTGTGATGTTTAACCTTCTTAAGTTTTTGTTTATTTTTGAACTCTTGTTGGACTGGACGGCTCCGAGCTTGGAGTTTTACCGTTCCAGATGTAATAGTTTGTGGGGGGTCGGCAAGAACGATTTACTACGCCATACCTCCCTGTTTAGGGATCTTTGCAACACTTGGGCTTTCTCTTGAATGAATGGCTTGATTTCTTGTTTTCAATGTTTCAATTTTTGCCGAACTTGATTGAATATTTCCATGCCTTAGAAGGTTTAATATTCTTGCTTGCTTGGATGGTAGTTATCCGTAGCCCCCACTTTGGGATGGGTTCGGTGAAGTAGTTGAATGTTGACCAATTGTAGAAATGGTCAATTTGTAGTTTAATTGTCGCCCTGACCAAAGTAATGGTTGGATAGAGTTGTTATGCTGCCGAGCTTGGGTTTGTCTTCGGTCATTGTGCGAGTTGAGTTGGTAAGATTTAGGTTTGTAACAAGTAGTTTGATAAGTGTCCCCTACCTGTGGTTGGTGCTCGGCCAAATTGCCAGCCCTTAGTCAAGGCAGCAAGGGCAATTGTTTAGTGGGTGGCTTGCTCACCAAAGTGTGAGTTTAACCGGACTGTGGCTGACCATAATGTCTTGCCAAGCCAAATCAGAGCCTAATTTTCTAGCCAAAATGTGTGTCTTAGGCTTGGTGGATCGTATGTCTTGTGTTTCGCTTCTTTGGGCAGCGATAGTGGCCGAAGCGGTAGCATGAAAGCCATTTGTGGGTGAGACCAAAGTCAACATTTGTGGTCAACAGAGTGTGCCGAGGGTAGATTAGGTAGGTAAAGTACAGCTGAAACAAATTCGGAAGTGTAGAAAACATCGATTGTCAAACAAGATGTTGCCTTTGATTGATAATTGGTGCATACAATTACTGAAAACTATAGCCGAAGCCAACTGGAAACAAATTGAAATAAGGATTGTGGCCGAAGCCAAAGACTTGACATAAAAATTAAGTTTGAAAACAGGATAGACAGTGGTCGAGAATGATGCGCACTGTTGGAGTTGATAACATGTACGCCTTCTTGAGGTTTTTGCATTCCATGGGTTTGTTAGTATTTTCCCATTCATGTCCTCCAGCACGTAGGCACCTTCACCAGCAATCTTCACGACACGGAAAGGCCCTTCCCAGTTGGGCTTGAATTTTATTTTCGTGCTAGCCTGCACCACTTTTCGCCAAACTAAATCATCTGGCTTGAACTTCTTGGTTCGCACACTTCGGTTATAACCCTTGGCCACTTGCTGCTAATACTCGGCAAGCTTTAGTCGAGCCTCGTCACGCTTCTCTTCGGCCAGGATAAACTCTTGTTCAACGGTTTTGTCATTTGACTTTGGGTCGAAGGTTTCTGTTCTGAGGGTGGGGAACTTTGATTCGAGCGGGATGACGGCCTCCATGCCGAATGCTATTGAGAATGGAGTCTTTCCTGTGGATCACTGAGGCGTGGAACGATAAGCCCATAGGACCCTTGGTAGTTCCTCTGCCCATTTGCCGCGTTTGGAGTCCAGCCGTCGCTTAATGCCTACCCAGATAGTCTTGTTCGTGGCCTCAGCTTGGCCATTTCCTTGAGGGTATGCTGGGGTAGAATTGAAGAAGTGGATACCGAACTCTTCGCAAAGGCTTGTGAGGCCGTCCCCAACGAACTAGGTGCCGTTGTCTGACACAATGGCATAAGGTATGCCGAACCTAGTTACAATGTTCCTCCAAACGAATCTGTTGACATCGGCCTCAGTAATGGTGACGAGGGGTTCGGCTTCTACCCATTTTGAGAAGTAGTCGGTGGCCGTGATCAGGAACTTGAACCCACCTGGAGCCGTTGGCAGCTTTCCCACGATGTCAAGCCCCCATTGTGCAAAGGGCCAAGGACTTGTGATGGGGGAGAGGTTTTGAGCCGGTTGCTTTGGAATTGGTGAAAACAGTTGACATGGTCGGCACCTGCGGACGACTTCCTTGCAATCTTTCTTCATGTTCTTCCAGAAGTATCCCTGACTCATTGCTCGTTGACACAAGGATCGACCACCTGAGTGACAGCCACAGCTGCCAGAGTGGAGATCGGCTAGAATGTCAGGGACCTGAGTAGGGTGAATTACGAGAAGGTAGGGTCCGGAGATAGACTTTCTGTATAGCTGGCCGCTGTCGGAGAGCCAATAGTAAGCGGCTTTGTTCCTGATGCGATGGGCTTCCTTCTTGTCTACTGGTAGAGAATCGTGTTTCAGGAACGTAACGATCTCGTCCATCCAACTGGGACCGAGTTCAACGTTGAGTATTTCTGGAATGGTGTCAAAACTTTGGTGGTTGATGCTGCCGAAGTTGATTATTCTGAACTCAGAGGCTTTGGAAGCCGAGGCAAGACCTACGAGTTCATCTGCATGTGCGTTGTGTTCGCGGTTGATCTGCTCAATTTTAAAATTATTGAAGTGCTTGATGAGTTCGACTGCTGTTGCCTGGTACTTCAACATCCTGGGGTCCCGAGCTTCGTAGTCCCCGAGCACTTGATTGACTATGAGTTGGGAGTCACAATAGACAGCGAGATCGACGACCTTCATGGCAATTGCGGAGCGTAAGCTAGCAAGGAGGGCTTCGTATTCTGCTTCATTGTTGGTGACAGGGAAGTCAATGTTGATAGAGCTTTCATGAAGTGTTCCACATGGGGAAACCAAGACAACTCCTGCACCCGCTCCATTGCTGTTGGAGGCACCATCTACTTGAAGTCGCCAAGAGTCTCCTTGAAAAAGGAGCCAAGGTTTCATGCTTGGTTTGGCTGCGAGTTGTGGGGGGGGGGGGGGGGGGGGG
>JAOTQK010069978.1:0-10790 GCA_025642025.1 Rhododendron ferrugineum | reverse complement strand
TTTCATCTCAGCAACCAACGATCGAAAGTTGTTCATTGCCGAGATGAGATCCGAGCCGTCGAATGCACGATCCGACGGCTCGGAGGGACCATCCCCCAATTCCACCACTCCATGACTCCAGCCACCCTTTTCGGAGAAAGGCAATATATCTTTAGAATAGATTTGAAACGAATCTTTACCTGAAAGGAATCTCTTTTTCCTTGAACGAATCAATATAATTGAGCATCTTTCCAGCAAAAAAAGTCACAAAGTCACCCTTTTCGAAGAGAGGCAATATTTAGAATAGATTTGAAACGAATCTTTACCTGAAAGGAATCTCTTTTTCCTTGAAGGAATCATTATATATAATTGAGCATCTTTCCAACAAAAAGTCACAAAGCCACCCTTTTCGAAGAAAGGCAATCTTTAGAATAGATTTGAAACGAATCTTACCAGAAAGGAATCTCTTTTTCCTTGAAGGAATCATTATAATTGAGCATCTTTCCAGCAAAAAGTCACAAAAGCCACCTTTTTCGGAGAAAGACAATCTTTAGAATAGATTTAAAACGAATCTTTACCTGAAAGGAATCTCTTTTTCCTTGAAGGAATCATTATAATTAAGTATCTTTCCAGCAAAAAGTCACAAAGCCACCATTTTCAGAGAAAGATAATCTTTAGAACAGATTTACAACGAATCTTTACCTGAAAGGAATCTCTTTTTCCTTGAAGGAATATAATTGAGCATCTTTCTAGCAAAAAGTCACAAAGCCACCCTTTTCAGAGAAAGACAATCTTTAGAATAGATTTAAAACGAATCTTTACCTGAAAGGAATCTCTTTTTCCTTGAAGGAATCATTATAATTGAGCATCTTTTCCAGCAAAAAGTCACGAAGCCACCCTTTTCGGAGAAAGGCAATCTTTAGAATAGATTTGAAACGAATCTTTACCTGAAAGTAATCTCTTTTTCCTTGAAGAAATCATTATAATTGAGCATCTATCCAGCAAAAAGTCACAAAGCCCCCCTTCTCGGAGAAAGGCAATCTTTAGAATAGATTTGGAACGAATCTTTACCTGAAAGGAATCTCTTTTTCCTTGAAGGAATCATTATAATTGAGCATCTTTCCAGCAAAAAGTCACCAAAAGTAAGTTTCAAAATTGTAATTACAAATTTAAATGATAAATTAGTAGACATGTACTAGGACAAAATCTATTTATTTATCATTTTTTTAATCGGCATTTATTTATCATTGTTATCGTCATCTTTCTTATACTATTATTAAATTAATTCCGAGCATAATTCAAAATATTGAACATATTCATCGTTTATTAACTATTTATATTATTATTGCACTTACTTACACATTAATGTTTATTTATTACTTATATATTTATAGGACATACATATCTATTTGATTATGTATGTATTTTTGTATTAATTATCCATATCTTATATTTAAATAAAATACTATAGGATTTTTTCTAAAAAAAATTATATTGTGGAATATTATTATAAGTCATACAAGAATTACACACATATTTATAGATATTACTTACATTATGTATTTGTTTAGATTATTCATGTATATGTTCATGATGTTAATAACAATTATATCCATTCACATGTATATAAGAATATGTATACATACCACCACTCGCAAATTCAATTTTAAAGTAACATTGAACGACGCCAACTTCACCGTATATATCTCCGCATCGCAACAAGTATTTTGACTGTGTTCAAACCACGATCGGACACTGTTCGCAGTACAAAAATCGAGAGCATCGCAAGTACGTTACGGAGGCAAGCACCCACGGAAGTTGCCATTCAAATCTCAGTGGAGCAATCCCATTTAATATACAAATCCACAATTGCAAGCTCAGTGCAATGCACGTCACCAAGGTAAGCACCCACTAAAGTTGCCATTGAATTCTCAGTGGAGAATTTCCATTTAATTTACAACTCCCCAATTGCAAGCTTAGTGCCATCGATGCACATCACGGAGGCAAGCACCCACGAAAGTTGCCATTCAAATCTCAGTGGAACAATTCCATTAAATATACAAATCCACAAATTCAAGCTCAGTGCGATGCACGTCACGGAGACAAGCACCCACTAAATTTGCAATTGAATTCTCAGTGGAGCAATTCTATTTAATAGACAAATCCTCAAATTCAAGCTCAGTGCGATGCATGTCACGAAGGCAAGTGCCCACTAAAGTTGCCATTCAAATCTCAGTGGAGCAATTCCATTTAATATACAAATCCACAAATTCAAGCTCAGTACGATGCATGCCACGGAGGCAAGTGCCCACTAAAGTTGCCATTCAAATCTCAGTGGAGCAATTTCATTTAGGGAAAGTCTACAATGCACATATTTTAAAAAAATGTACCAGATGCACTTATTTTATGGTTCATTCATAACATTTTAGCGTGTTTCGTAACTTTTGTTTTAGAATTCATAACTTTTCAGCAGAAAGATTCGTAACATTTTCATTATGATTCATAACATTTTGGTGTTCTCATAATCTTTATACGATTCATACCTTTTTAGCAATACAATTTGTAACATTTTCTCTATAATTCATAACATTTTAGAGAGTACATATGATACACCCAAATAAAGGGTGTGTATTATAGTCTTTCCCATATTTTAATATCAATGACATCTTTACAAACACGAAAAAAGACCCCAATTTATTAGGGCATACACATAAAAAACTTGAGTTCAATTGAAAATTTGAATTGAAAGGGGGAATTAACCCCTGTGTAGGATTACATCTTCCTCACCTTGTGCGGTCAACATTTACAGAGGTGTGCCCAGAAATTAAATTAGACAAAAATATAACTAGAAATAGCACAGAATTCGATCCATGCTTATTTTTAGTTATATAATCGTTATCGTGTAATTCTGGCTTACAATAAACTTGTGGGTTTCGGGAATTTTTCCTCGATCCTAAACTAAGAGGGCTTCGGCCTCGGAGAATTTTGAGAGAAGTGTTTTTTGGATTTTTATAGAGATCGATGATGGTTTTTTCTGGTGAAAGGGATTTTCTGGTGAGCAGAGATGTTCTTTTGGTGAGCCTCCCGGATTAAGACATGGGAAATAAAACTTTGCTTTGAAAGAGTGTTTTTTTTTAAGGCTTAACTTTGCACCAGGAGGGGGATTTTTGTTTAGGATTTTTTGTGGCCAGATTCTGGCTTACAATAAACTTGTGGGTTTCGGGAATTTTTCCTTGATCCTAAACTAAGAGGGCTTCGGCCTCGGAGAATTTTGAGAGCTAGAAGTGTTATTTGGATTTTTATAGAGAGGAGGGTTTTTTGTGGTGAAAGGGATTTTCCGGTGAGCAGAGATGTTCTTTTGGTGAGCCTCTCGGATCAAGACGTGGGAAATAAAACTTTGCTTTGAAAGAGTGTTTTTTTTTCAAGGCTTGACTTTGCACCAGGGGGGGATTTTTGTTTAGCATTTTTTGTGGCCAGAGTAGAGGTTTTTTTTTATAGGAAAGGAGAGGAGAGAGAGTGCTCTCACACTTTTGGCTTGGGAATGAAGGAGAGAGGGTTTTGTTTTTGGACAGGGAGAGAGAGCGCTTTTGCTCTTTTAGGGATGGCAATGGAACGGGTCGGAGTCGGATTTACCGTTATCCAAATCCGCCCCATTCAATATCTGATCGGAGTCGGAGCGGGAGAAATGGGAGAGGTGCCGGGATCGGGGAATAATCAGGTCCCCACTCACCATAATAATTTGACTAAGTTTGTTCTTTTTAGAGTATTTTGACAAGAAAATAAGATATTGATAATTGATGAGAGCTAAAAAAAAATAGAAATAAAGAAAACAAAGCATAAACTAATGTTTTATTAATTGGCATATTGCTCTTATTATACGAAAACAATGAAATTTATTTATACATGTACATACAAAAATATAAATACCTATAATCGAAATCCAATCGGGTTAAAATGAAGTGGGGGAAGCAAATACCATCCCCGGCCCATTTGCTCATCGGATCAAGGAATACCCGTTCGGATCGGGGCGGGGAAGTCGGAGGCGGGAACAGGTCGGAGGTAATTGCCATCCCTATATTCTTTTTCCCAATCAAGAGAGGACAGTGAGAAGAGAGAAAGCGGAGGTTCTTTCCTTTTCTTTTTTTATGAACAATGAACCCAAGGTTGGGTTTTATAGGCTAAAGAAAAGAAGATAAAACAAAGCAAGGGGACAATGGCATTTGCTATTTCGGCAAATGGGATGGCATCAGTTCAGGGACGGATTCAGGAATGTTGTTTAGTGGGGGCATCTTGTTAATTATAATGGCAAAATTTTATTTTTCTAGTTAACCACAATAAGATCATATACAATTAAGGCATACATTACAAACTAAAAAATATATATATATATATATATATATAACATACATTTGCTTAAATTATGTAAAAATGAGTACAAAATCTCATACAAAATTTGAGAGTATGTTTTACATGAACATTGGCAAGTTTTAGAATGATTGATATAGATTTATTTTTGATATTATTTTAAAATATTGCTCTTAGACGGTTAAAAATACAATTAAGAAAAAATCAATCTAAATAGACAAATAGTTTGGGAACCAATTAACAAGTATAAATGCCCCATATGACGAAATTGAAACATAAAACTAATTATATATGTATATTTTCAAGATATATGAAAGTGTGTATGTGTAATAAAACACTTAATTTCATAATTATACTAATTATACAAAAATATAACAAAATTATTTTAGTTTTAAATGAGGACACGTGCCTCACGTGCCGTCCTTTCCCTCCGTCCCTGCATCAGTTGGTGCCCACACGTTCAAAGCTCCACTTGCATTTGTCCTGATCCACATGTTCAAAGCTCCAATTTCATGCGCCAGTGATGTTGCCGACACTGCATGGTTCCGCTTGTGCACTCTTGTTGCATGGCGATGTTATGGAATAAAGCTATGGGTACATATAAGCTTGTACATAGCAGTGTTCGATGTTATGCGATGCTCTCCCGACTAATTTTTTGTGTGCTGCTTGTGGTATCTGATCGGGATCCGAACACAATCAAAATTCTTGTTTCGACACGGTGAAAAATGTGATAAAATTGGCGTAGTTCAATGTTGTTCCAAACTGAATATGCGAGAGTTGGGGCCATATTTAGGTGTCAACAGCAAGCACCCACGAAAGTTTCCATTCAAATCTCAGTGGAACAATTCCATTTGGTATAAAAATTCACAATTGCAAGCTAAGTGGATGAACTCTATTTGACAATTCAAAAAGGAATGGAATCTCACTCAGAAGAACTAGTTGAATAATGTTCAAAGTGGTAGTGGGAGCCATTCGATTTCAGAATTTACAATTGGTTCATTAAATTTTAGCCACATTCGAGTCCGGGTGGATTCTTTATATCTTAAAATAAGAAATAAGATGTGCATCGCTCGTGCGAAGTGTAAATTTATTCTTAATGGCGTTAGATAATAATTAACACTCTACGTTATGTCAGGATCTAAAATTATCATGATAATCACAATATAATCATTAAGTAGAAGTTAAATAATCAAGAACGGCGTACCCGGATCCAGTAATACGGAACTTGAGCGATCCAGTGATTATTGGAGCAACCATAATTTTTACTAGAACATTAAGTCCTAGATGGAAGACGGGTTTCTCTCTCTTGCCTTTCTGTCTTAGCGGTTTAGTATCACGTTAATTTGATGAAACCCTAAATGCTCTTTTATAGGCAGAGAGGGGACCAGTTTCCTTAATGAATATTATACTCACTTCTCATCAAAGTAGAGTCTATTTAGAAAACGACTTCTCTATTTGATCAATAGAATAAAATAAAGATATAGAAAATCCTATTAAACTCATAATCAATATGTGCCATATAAAATATGTGGGCCACCACAATGACTAAATTAAAATTTAGTCTTACATTCTCCCAGTTGACCCATATGATATCTTAAGTAGAGTTTAACAAGGTAAACATAAGGCGCACCATAAGTCCATATCAATTCTTCTTAATTCGGTCACAATCATAATACTATAATTAAACAACCTACTAGTGCGAGTCATGGCAGTTCTACATCACAATAACATGGTCCCTTCCATATACCACAACACTAGCAAACTGTTTAACACAATCTTCAAGTGAGAAGCGTTTTCATAAGGTCCAACGATAATTGTTGTGTTTGCTTCTCTTTTTGAAAAACATTTTCCCCTTTATTTTTTGAAAAAGTAAATTTTATTAGGGTAAATTACAGTTTACCTCCTCTAACTATGGGTCGGGGACACTTTACCCCCCTTAACTTATTTTATTGACACTTAACCCCCTCTAAGTAATAGAAACCTTATTCCATCTGACTTCCTTAACAGAGAGGCATAAAGTTACGAATTTGCCCTTCACAAAAACTATCCTTTTCTCTTTCGCCCTCTCTCCCACTCCCCACTGTTCCTACTTCCTCACGATTGTTACGCACAAAAAAAAAACATGGGCGTGACCAGCTGTAGAGTTATATTGTTTTTTTTTTCGCTCTTTACTCCGGCCACAGAAATCTCTGTCAATTACAAGCCAAATCTGTGGGGACCATCTTGAGAGATTTTAGCCAACAACTCCAGATGATTATTGACAACTTTGAGCAGTTTCCTGTAGATGTGGAGATTCCGTTGTGTATTTATGTCTCTGCCCTTGGATCAATCGATCCTTTGCAAAAATTCAGATTTTGGAGTATTTAATCTCTCAAAATCCACACACACACACACAGTGAGTGATGTTATATCCGGCAAATGCCTTGGTTCCATCCCCATGCTCTCCGACGAACTCCTCCTCAGATCTTGACGCCGAGGTAAAAAATTCGGGATCTGCATCTATCTGTCCATCTCAAATCATCAGATTTTCTTCAATTACATACTCATCGAAACTCGTATCTGGATTTGCATCGGTTGTGCGTGTGTGTGTATGTACAGTCAACAGTTCATTTTTTCGTGACCGGAGCACGACGCGGAGGGGAATGACTGTTGTGGCGGCGGAGGAGAGGCAACAAGGCGGCGGTGGAGCCTGTGCAGGGACGACGACGAGTTGCGACCGTTGTTGCAGAGGTTTCGCGACTTGGCGCTGTTTGAGCTCGAAGGTGGCGGTGGTCGGAAGCGGGAGGGAGCGATGTTGTTCATTGATGAGAGGGTGCTGCCACCGCGGTTTGCGGAGGAGGAGGTGATGGGTTCGAAATTGCGGAGCTCTTTTAGGTGTCATGTGTGGCTGACCGAGATCTATAGCGGTGGTGTGTGTGAGAGTACAGACTTGTGTGTATATATATGTATATGGGTTATATATCTAGTAGGAGAAGTAGAAGGGTAATAACGTCAATAATGAGGCACATGACACTTCTCATCCATTTCTTAACAGAAGTCAGACGGAAATAAGGTTTCCAAAACTTTGAGGGGGTTAAGTGCTAAAAAAATAAGTTAGAAAGGGTAAAGTGTCTCCAACCCATAGTTAGAGGGGGTGAATAGTAATTTACCCATTTTATTGAAACTCAACAAATTGTACATCGAGTGTCTAATAAAAGATTGAACAAAACACCAGAAGGACAAAAGCTCATACCTAAGGGACAAAGCCCACACACTAAATGGGCCAAGTTCAAAATACTCATTGGGTCAAGCCCAAGTCTAAAAACACTTGAGAAACCAAATCCTAACACAGCACCCTACCACCGCAACCAAGCCGCCGCCCCATCAAAATCACTATCACCGGCAAGGCGGCAACACCCCAAAAGCTCCTCCACAACAACCAACAAACAGCAAAACGCCACCTCCAGAAGCCAGAAGATGAGATATCCCCAAACAATAGATACTACCCTACAGACTACAGAGACATATTATCCAGTGCTAACCAGGTCCTTCTTCGTTACACAAGCAAACCCGAGGTTGATATTCATCGACGGCAACCAATCGTCGGAGACATGGAGAAACTGAAGACACAACACCAGCAACCAGTAATTCCGCCGCCAAACCGACCACCACCAGCAACCCAAATCAAAACATTGCCGTTAGGCCCAAGACCAGGAAGCACCCAACAGTGCAACTGGCGCCAATAAAATAACCCCCGGTAACGATGGACGAAAATTACAGAAATGGCGGTGAGGATAAGGGAGAAAGAGGAGCTGGATTAGGGAATGTGGAGAAAAGAGAGGAGGAAGAGAAAAAGGGGGAGACAAAACGAGAGAGAGAGAGAGAGAGAGAAGGTGGTTTATAATCGTCACCCAGCACTCTTTCCTCCCGCATATGGATAAACAGCAAAGAAAGCCTGGATCATGGTCAGGAGCAGAAGTATCAAAGCAGCCAAGGCTGAAATAAAAGACCATGGGGTGTTGAAATAAGTGTTCTTGAAACCAGCCCAATGCACATGCCAACCATTCCTCTGATACTTATTCACATCCTCAAACACCTTGGACAGATAATTTTCCTCGATGTCAAAAACCACATCTTTCAGCAAATCGTTGAAGAAATTAGCCAGCTCTTTGTCTGTCCCAAAATAATTCTCTATGATTTTCTGGTCATCCAAGAACCCCGCGTCGCTGGGGTTGTTGATGAGGCACCCCATGAAGGTCACGTAAGCGGTCATGTCCATCGAGCAGTGGTTGTTGTAACCTTGCTCGAACGCAATAGAATTTAGGAAGAAGCAGGTGATGGAATCGTCTATCGATATATGTGGAATTTCCAGTACCCCGTTGCGAAATCTGATTTCCAAGAAGGAGAACGTGTCCCCCTTTTTAGCCTTGAACTTGATTCCAGTCGCATCGAGTTTTTTCGCAGAAGGGATCAATTGATGCGATGGAATGTCGTTTTTCCCTTTATGATTTGCAAACCTTTCTAGTACCTCTCTAAAACCATTTGAAGCAATGGGCTGTTGAGGCGGAGGAGGGATAAAACTCAATCGAAAGAAATCAAGTAGATGTTTCCCTTTATGATTTACAAACCCCTCTAAAACCCCATCAGGCCTTTCTAGTACCATGTTATCAAAAAACCCGAAAATCAGTTTCGCTAGCGTTTGATCATCATCACCAGACCTCGTTACTCTCGTGTTTTCAAACAACGTTTGAAGCACGAAAAACGGAATCTGATTTTCCAACTGGAGAAGATCTCTCTTGAGGAAAGCCAAAATCCAAGCCTTTTTGAAAATAGGATCGTCAGGATCACTATCTGCCACTCCTTTATTTTTTGATATAAGCTCAATGATGAATAACCCGTCGAGTACCATCATCTTTATGAGGTCGGAGCTAATGAAATGTATGAATTCTGAGTAACAATCTCGGATTCTGGTTTCCAACCGTGCGATGATTTTTAGGTACCCGTCGAGTTTTAGGCCGTTTGGAGGGGTTCGACCGAGGAGTTCGCCGAGGTATTTCCACTTGTGCTCTTCGATCATCTTGAGGTGTGATTTCCCGTGGTGGTATGGGCCGATTGAAAGTATTTGTGGGTGGTAGGCCTTATTGTTGATGTCGACTAGCGTTTGAGGGACTCTAAATATGCAACATGATTCTTTTCCGGCTGTTAGGTTGAGGAGTTTGGGAATTTCCTTGATTTTCAATTGCATGGCCTCCACCTCTTGGATTGTGATAACACAATGGTGGTGGTCTTGTTCTGCTATCTCTTCCGTTTCTTGTTCTGCTGCTATCTCTTCCATTTCTTGTTCTGCTATATCTTCCATTTGGCTTGTCGACCTTGAAAAAAACCAGACGAGTAATCCTCAACAACTGCCGGGAGAACACTGGAGAGTTTCACGCTCTGTTTGGTACCTATGGATAATAAAGGAAAAGGAAAAGAGAAGGAAAGTTTAAGAAAACTTATTTACTACTAAAAAAAACGATCGAGAAAAGTGTACAGAATTTTACAGTCTTTTGTTTGATTATTTTCTTCTCCTTTTCCTCTCAAACCAAACAAAGGAACATAATAATTTTTTATGTTCTTTTTCTTTCAAGAATAAGGTAGTGTTTGGTTCTTCCACCTCCACAGTTTGTATTTTGTTTTTTTTTTTTTTTTTTACAAATGTGAGAAGTTGTATTCAACTGTGAGACGAAAGCCTACATAATATAGAGAAATTTCATGGAGTCAAATGGGCCTTCACTGACCGGACAAACCCATTAGAGAGGGCAATCAGATCACAGTACGTGCAGTCCTATTTCAAACTCGCCTAGCAAGATCAGAGTCGTAGAAAATAAAACTAATACTAAGCACATGACCAAACCATCGGACTAAATCGAGACATAAACCAGATTAAATCCGAACAAAAACGAAATAAAGTAAAAAATACAGTCCCTTCCGTCATTGAGCAACCCTTCTCTTGCCTAGCCCCCTACCGATCAAGCTTCCAAGTCGGTGACTCAAAAAGCCACCGGCGATCACGCGGTTGCAAACCTAGAAACTATGCGGCCGCGATGACTTTGTAAGTAAACTAAACATGCAATAAAATACAGATAATGATAATAAAATATAGGCAATGACTTCGAAAGTAAACTCAGACATGAGCGCCAATGACTTTGTAAGTAAACTAAACTAAACATGCAATAAAATACAGACATGATAATAAAATGTAGGCATTGACTTCAAAATACTCCCCACATATATTGATACGAGACGCCATTGAAGTAATCACTAAAAACTTCAAAAGCAATTATCAAGATATATTAGTTGTCTCATTTGAGTTTTGCTAATTTCGAAATTAAGCTTGTGGAGATGGCAGATAACAGGTGGGCTGTCGTGGTAGGTTGCAACTACCGGGGGGCCGGCGAAGATGAACTAAGGGGATGTATAAACGA
>JAOTQK010069921.1:0-10795 GCA_025642025.1 Rhododendron ferrugineum | reverse complement strand
ATTCCATTCATGGATTGGCTTCATTGCATTCATCATTCTCCTCCAGATCTGAGGTCTGGCATTGGGATGGTTCCGGTTCTTTCTCACAGTCTCGGGCATCATTCGGATTTTGATCCATCCTCGGATTCTGTATTGGCTTTGAGACATCGAGCTTAGTAGGGGTTGAAACAATGGATTCTGGTGGCATATTGTCGATAATGCACTGGTAGGGATGGATTTGTATGCCATTGAAGATGCCGTTGATGGTTTGGTTGCTCAGAAGTTGTCCAAACAAGCCATGCCCCATTGATTCATAAGCCGGTTCAACCTTGAACTCCTCAAAGATCAGAGGATTGTTTTCCCCAAGCAATCGCCACCCATCAGGTGTTGACTCCCGTACCAGGTCCATGTTCTCAAGCATACAAATCCCGACTTCCTCAAGTATATTGATAGTGGGTTTTGGCTCAGTTGTGGGTATGTTGTATTGGCTAGGGTCGAATGAGATTGGGTTGAGATTGATGAGGTTGACACGGGGGTTTTGCGGGTGCTTTGGTGGAGGGTTTATGATAGTGTTTGGCTTTGAAAGTGGAGGTGAGATGGTTCCATTATCGATGAGATCTTGGATTTTGTGGCGGAGACGGAAACAGTTATTGGTGGAATGGCCGGTATATTGGTGGAAAGCACAGTAGGCAATTGGGTTGTGGGATGTCGGGAGCTTTTGAGGTAGAGGAGTTGGAGGGAGCGGCTCAACGAGGCCGGCTTACGGCACCCCCCCTCGCCCGATTTGGAATTGGTCTCTAATGAACATTTGCGGGATTTTTGAAAATATTTTGTTTCATTAAGCAATTGGCAGATATCCACAGATGTACCAAGTACAGAGGTGCATGCCTGTGCTGGTGTACAGTATATATTGATGAAATAATGCAAGACGTTAGAATGATGCATAAAAATGGAGATCTGTCGCTGAGATTACTCCCGAGCGCTCGGGACTGCACTCCTGAGCGCTCAGGAGTTCTGCGATCCCATCCTACAAATTTTTGTTAGACAAATATGCTACAACATTTGGAATAATCACACACTATTGATGTCATATGTCATTGCTCAGCTAGAAACTTAAACAACCAGGAACTGGTCCAAGCCATCCAAATTCTGCTTCCTTGCAACTGAAAGTAAACCTAACTGAGCCCTGAAGGGACTAGTGCCTACCCAGTACTCATAAACTTGCATGAATAGTAACATAGGGGAAAAAACAAGCTGCAGCAAAGTAACAGTACTCTCGAGCGCTCAGGAGTGATTCCAGTGTACTGAAAAACTCTTCATACCCTTTTGCTCTTGTTGTTAGACCAAGATTAGGTGGCTCACAACCAATTTAAAGAACTGGTATGAGCCACTAATCTCCCTCAGACAGGGAAAAACAGTAGGCTTCTAAGTATAAAATCAGATTTTATACCTTTTGTGCTTGAACAAGACTTCACGGATGGATATGGTAGCATGAATAAGGACTGAAAAACAGTAGAAAAATGAAGTCTGAGACTTCAAATGTTTTTGTGAAGTTTGGATTTTCTTTTGAAAATTATTTGATGATGGAAGTTGGAAAATGCTTGAGTGTGTTTGAGAGCTAGAGCTTTTCTGAAAATAGGGGAGTGAGAGAGTGAAATTTTGTGGCCTTGAATGCTAGCACAATGGGGGTATTTATAGGCAAACATAACCAATGGTTTGGGAATAAAATGAAAGATTAAAAAGTTTGGGAGGGAAAATTCTCCTGATAAGATGCCTTGCAGGCTCAGGCAGGCTCTGCAATGTTCAGGTTTGAACTACAGGGCTGAAAAGTCTGAAAAAACGTGGTCAAAGTTCAAGCTCAACATGCATTGGTCTGTCAGCACTCCCGAGCGATTTAGAGTGGTCTCGAGCGCTTGGGAGTGGCTGCCCAACTTCAAAAGGGCGCCACGGACACTCCCAAACTCGAATTTGGGTGTTTTTTGAAGCGTTGGAAAGATCGTTAAGTCCTCTTTCTAACCCAATTGGTTTCATTCAAATATATTTTATATGCTAAAATCTGTGCCAATTTTACCCTCATGGTGTCTGGAAAAAAAGAGTTTTGGTTTTGAAAAAGTCCAAGAAGCATCGTCCAAGTTTATCCAAGGCCTATTTTGATTCCGTTTCATCATCGGGGAGCCTCGACGGCACAAATTGAGGATAATTAATAGTTCCAAATTGGGGTGTCTACACATGGCTGATCACGGCAATGGAGAAGGCGGATGATAGGTCGTCGATCAATCGGAGGACTGAGGACGGCCCATGGGTGTAGAAACAGGGGATCAACAGCCCATGGAGGCCATCGCAGATACTAGTGCAGCAATTGGAGAGGGCGGTGATGGGGGAATAGACCATGAGCAGGAGGTAGGTGGCGGCGGCAAGCATCGTGCGCAAGAGCCTGATCTGCGCACGGCAGAGGAGACTGAAGCCATGGGTCCCATGGCCGAGCCATTGGGCTCGAGTATAGCGGTGGAGGGCAATGGTGGTGGTCAAGGCCACGAGCCAGAGGCCAGCCATAGCGGCGATGAGCTCGCGCTAGAGGGAGTGCCTCGCGCGACAAAGGAGGCCGAGACCATGGGGGTTGCTGTTCAAATATTGGACCCACACATAGCCGTGCGAGGCTCTGAAGTAAGTGGTAGTGGTTCTGGTGGCACCGGGGGCAGTGGTGTTGGTGAAGATGACACAGGGCTGAACCAATCCCCTCCGAGGGATTCGGCAAAGGGTAAGGGTGCCGTGACGGTGGAGGAAGAGACCACAGAGGCTCCTTTTGAGTACCGGGAGGAGGACGGACTGTTCCGGCCAGCGGCGACATCGTCGAGCCATAGACCGATCACAAAGCAAGACGTCACCGAATACTTGACCGACGAGGCATTGGCAAAGCTTCTTGAAGATAACCCTGTCGTCGGGGAGTTGGTATTGAAAGCCAAAGAAGACCGTGCAAGGGCGATTGTGGTATCGGAGGTGGCGGAGAGGGCCGAGAGAGAGAGAGCCGAGAGAGAGGAGCCCTTGAAGGATGCAGAGGCCGAGGAGAGAGCCGGAGCAGAGGCACAGGGGCCGAGAGTAACAGCAGTAGCGGAGGCAGAGAGGTTGACACGACCTGACTTTTAGCCGAAGGCATACGTGCCTCCCACGCCACACTTGTTTGTGCCTTCGGGTTTTGCGGCCTACGTACCACGACGGACAGAGTACGACGCCGAGCTTGCCCTGAGAGACCCCGAGACTCACATCTTGACCACCTGGGTCGAGGTATATTCTTAAAAACCCCCTTCGTAATTCAATTTCACATTCGTTTGCATGTTTAGAATACATCACGAAATCATAACAAACGAACCATGCCATGGACAAGGTAATTCCAGTATCGTAAGCCATTCACGTAATAACTCGAACCAATCATCAGTCTATCGGTTGCATCGATTACCTGGAACTTGAAAATGAAAACCTTGTAAGCTAATATATTTTCTTGCTGCTTGTCTTTGTGTTTAAAATAGGAGAGAGCGAGACAGAAGGATATCCGCGGCTTCGGAGGCGCGTGCAGTTCCCTTGCTCTGTACGAGGGACTGCCAGAGAGAGTGAGGCAGCTGGTAGACGAGGCGGGTTTTGGCGTGTTTGTACGGACACTTTCCCCGGTCAGAAATGACCATGCCGTCCTAGTTGCACTTGCAGAGAGGTGGAGGGATACAACAAATATCTTCCACCTATCGCCTGGGGAGATGACAGTGACGCCCACGGACTTTGCGGCGATCACAGGGTTGAGGGTTGGAGGAGAGCCCATCCCGTTTGACTCGGGCATACACGAGGATCCGGCAGCACTAGAGTGGTTTCTAGGAGAGGTGCCAAAAATTGAGGAGGGGATGGTGAGGTATGTGCAGTTCAGGAGCTACTTGAGACCCAAGGTGGCCACGGAGCGCGAGGCGGAGCAAATGGCCCGAGCGTTTTTGCTGTACCTTTTCGGTGCTTCCCTGTTCCCTAGCAGGCGGAGCAAGGTGCAACTGTCATACCTGTCGGCTTTGAGAGACCTGAGGACAGCCTCCCATTTTGACTGGGGCGGAGCAGCACTTGGGGCAGCCTACGGCTTCCTGGGAGACTCGTCTAGGACAGAGCAGGGAGCTTCTGGCTACTGGAGGATCTGGGAGGTATGATTTTCAACTTGGCAATTCAATTTCAATTATACATGAAATATTTGATTGCATAGCATGCGTAACTGATGCATTTGTACTTTGAAAACTGATGTAGATTTAGGCATACGAGGTGTTGCGGATGTATCCGCCCATGTGCAAGAAACCTGATCTGAACACTCTTCCCTGTGCGCTAATCTGGAGTAAAGCGAATATGGGGACGAAGGAAGGAAGAGGCGACCTCAACACCTTCAGGCTGTACTTGGATGAACTCCGAGCCTCGCAGGTATATTGCAAACCCTAGCAATTATCCAAGCCTCCCTTTTATTACTTTAATGTTGTCGCTGATCAATTGCATGCATTGCCTGTTTTGTCTTATTTGCAGATTGACTGGAATCCCTGGAGAGTGACGGGACCAGAGCCAGAGTACTTGGCCAGGAGTAGAGCTATTATAGGTAGTCGGGTGTTGTTGGAGTCACCCTTTGGCTGGCAGTGGTACCTGGGAGACCGGGTGACACGTCAGTCACTGGGTTTTGCTGGGTTCCAGGTGCCTGGGCCACTCCCACCCCGTGCTTCACACACTGGCAAGTACACGCGAGCTGAGCTAGAGGAGTTCACGAGACCAGACACGGACCTGGCACGCTACTTGCGACCCGAGCGAGACTACGCCACCTACCAGAGAGAGCACCTGGCAGGTCCGCTCGGAGTTCGGGCTTTCAGAGGGGTTCGGAGTCTGGCTCGCGGAGCTGCTGAGGAGAGGAGGGTTGCTGGAGAGAGACAACAAGGAGGCGAGGGCTGAGTGAGACGGAGTTTGAGTGCTCCAGTAGTTGGAGGGCCGCCTGAGATGCCGTGGAAGATAACGGTGGTGGACACACAAGGCAATCCGGGAGAGATACACCTGGCACCTGCTAGAGTGGAGCCTGCGCCGGTGACTGTTCAGGTAGAACTTATCATAGCTTCCATTCTCATATTTGCATAGTAATTGAATTGCCTGAATTGCTTGAATACTTCAATATTGTGCACAGGTGCCTATTGAATGGGTGAACGAGGCCGTTCGACGCATGCTTGCCATGGAGAACGTGATTAGAAGAGCGGCGAGTGGCATACCATTGGAGATACGATACCCAGCACCGACCCCAGCACTGGCTCAGCGAGCTGCCGTCCAGAGGACTCAAGTATATCCTTCAGAAAACGATACATTCCTGCTTTTGATACATACGATACACTTCTGCTTGCTTTTGATTGTCAATAGAATGTACCTGCTTTCAACATTTGATAAACCATACGCATAATGTATACGAATGCTCTAAATATGACTAAAATGCAGGCACCAGGGAGAGCAGCTCCTAGGAGGAAGAGCGTGCGAGACCCTCAGAAGAAGAAGATGGCAGCGAGAACCTCCGCACCTCCCTCCACTACACAGCGACAGACGAGGAGTACACGACAGACGGTCGGAGACTTGCGAGCGGATAAACAAGTTGTGGCGCGCGCAGAAGAGCAGTATGAAATGAAGATGTGCGAGAAGCCAACACAAGAGGAGCCGGTCCGCAAGAAGCGACTGATCTTGCAGGAGGAGAGTGAAGAGGAAGAAGAAGAGGGAGAAGGAGAGGAAGAAGAGGAGGGAGAAGAGGAGGGAGATGGAGAGGAAGAGTCGGACGAGGAGCGCTCGTCTACCAGCAGCGGCTCTGACGACTCCGTCGACGATCCCGGGTATAGGAAGGAACCTGGGGAGGAAAGCGGTGATGAAGACTGGCTTGGAGTGCGCTGAGGGCTACCATTGAGCCTCCTTTTACTTTTGACTTTTGCTTTCGGGCCTGCGTGCCCAAGTAGATAGCTTTGATAGTGAGCCTGTGCGCTCTTGACTTGTGGGCGGGTGTGCCCTGGCAGATATGATGTTTTGATTGGCCGAAGTGCCGCACATACAGTAGCTTTTCTCCGTTTTGATATGGATAACATGTGGTAATCGTAAAATTTGCATTTTCTGGTTTATTTACTCTTTGTAATGCTTAAAAGAGAACAAACACACACCGCTAATACCAAACTTGCATTGATGATGCACTGAGAATGTTCACAAACACAAACGTATGTACTGGATTGACTAGCTCAAATGGAAAACAGAAATAAATCCTAGGATACCACTAGGATACGAGGAGACGGGAAATATAATGAAATTTTGGACATTAATGAGCCAAAACTCAAAATACTTCAAACTGGACTAAACTGGCACTTCCGTAAGGTCAAGCACGTGCAACATGACCTGCACATACCAAAAAGAAGTAAAGAAAACATCCCGGAAAGAGATTTGTACCGGAAATTGCACAAAATGTCGTAAAAATGGACACGAGAGGCAGAACATGACTCAATTATGTCCCGGACTGAAACTGACACCTCCGTATAGTCACATAAGGTCCACATGACCTGTACGGCATGATAAAACTTGACAAGAACCCTTGGAACGAAATTCGACCTCTTGAAATCCCGATTTGAACTTGAAACGACCCTCCGAGGGGTCAAAATCTTCGTTAAGCGCGAGATTTTGAATCCGATGCTTGGACACAGTCATATATATCCATAATGACTTGCTGGAACCATAAAAAGTGCCAAAAGACCCTTGGAACTGAAAATGACCAAAACAGATCAGTAGCTGCTGGCATCTGTCAAATTGCAGGGTTAAGTATCGCGCGATGGAATGGGACCATCGCGCGACGGAGTGATCCTCGCGCGGTGGAGTGAGTTCAACGCGCGACACTCAGCCTCTAACAGGCTGCCTTTGATTGACCAGATCACTCCCTTAAGGCACAAGAAGCCTTGGTATCATTCCAGACGGCCTGCAGACTATCCCAAAGTTGTAAGAGGGATGTCCTTGCATTTGCAAGGTGGTAGGACACCTATGCTTTGAACTTGTCCCCTGGCACGAGAACCGAGGATGATATTTCTGAGGTTTTGCCTATAAAAGAGAGGCACTAGCACCATTGTAGGGTATACCCTTTCCCTTCAAATCAAAACGCCTTCCCTTCAAACGAAATGGAAAGTCTATTGGCTGCAATACTCGATCCCTGGCTAATGAGAGCTGAAACCATTGATTGGGCAAGTCCCTGGTCTCGACGCCTGTCCTCAATCCATGACCTCCGATTCAAGAGACCGTGCGTTGAGCTTCTTGAAGCTGCAATGGCCTTCTGGGACCCGACCATGCACTTCTTTCGGTTTTACCAAAACGAGTTGTGTCCAACAATGGAGGAGTTCCAAGCGTACCTCCCAGGCTTCGCCAATTCAGATGTCCTTGCAATTCCTCCGTTCCAAGAGAATATGGACCAACTCCTACGAGCAAAACTCAACATACCCGAAGAATTGTCGGCAAGCATCATCCAGAATGGCAAACTCAACATCGTACGTCTGATTGAGTTATGCAACTCGGAGGGAGCCTTGGGGGATTACGTCGGGGAGGCCCACAGACGCTTCGTACTGTTCGTATGCGCATTGGCTACTTACATGCTGATTCCTGCCGACGGAAGGGTGAGTCCCAGTCTGGTGAGCATGGCCTTACAGATGGGTGCTCGAAAGAATATCTTGCCCGTGGTTTTGGAGGAAACACTCATGGGTTTAGATATGGTGAAATGTGGCCAAGCAAATTCGTTCAGCGGATGCCCTCTCCTGCTCCAGGTAGGTTCTCACTCAACTCACCTTTTCCTTTGTCCACACTAACGTTTTTTACCTCGACACTCAGGCAGGTATCACTCCACCCTTGTTTTTTCACTCAGGTCGAATCTGGCTTCTGACTTGTTTTTACACTCGTGCAGCTTTGGCTTTCAGACAAGGTGGGCATTCTGGAAGCTCCACAGGCTGGCTTTAAAGACTTCCCCAGGCTCCTGATCGAAAGACCGATGTTGTTTCCTAAGCTGATGGTGGAAGAGTGGTTTGCTTTTCTAAGTGACATGTACCCTGAAGATATTGTCTGGAGATGTCCTTGGCTCCTTCCGGAGATGACAGTTAACTCTGCGGGATTTGACAGAGTGGTAATTGCTGGACTAGCAAACTTCACTTTCTACATTCCTGGGCGCACGCTCCGCCAACTTGGAATGATCCAGGGAAACCAACGGTACGGCACAGAGGACTTCGAAATTCCTGGATTCGATTCTTGGAACTTGCATTGCTACAAGTGCGGCTGGAATGACAGGGATTTGAAAGGACTGGTTCCAGACTTCAGGACATGGCTGGAAAGCTATTCTGTGAAATGGCTTCAGGCTGAAGTCGAAGCGAGGTTAGGGGGATTTTTCTGAGATCCTAAAATAGTTTGTGCTTGTACTGAGAATAAGTTCAAGAGCCATTGGGCTATCCGAACATTTGCTTTTGCTTTTGCTACTTATTTAACACAATTGTATGGCATTTATGCCTGGCGAGTTCAATAAAAGACATGTTTGCATAGCAATTCATCCTGCGAAAACCATTCTTCGCCAGAGATCCCTCCAACGGGCCCAAATTCCTCCTTGTGCACAAATTTGGAAAATAAAAACCTTGAGATGACCGTATACGCTTGTAGTAACGTGCTGGATGCAACAGAAGTCCAAAATCTGGCTCGAGTCAAAAAGTGAAAAAGCATCACGAGGAATCAGTAGGCTATCTGCCCAACCAGAAAGCGAAGTGATCGTCGCGCGCTGATGTGACTCAAGCGTGCGCTACATGCTCAGGTGCGCGATGATCTCACTCTGTCACGCGATGGTTCTATCCAGTACAGGTGCCAACTTTGACTCTTTCGGAAGTTTGAAAGTTTGCAGGCCTTGTCATCATCCTGGTCGTCCAAGATATCTCTAGGACATCATAGAGGTGTGCCCTTATATTGAAGGGGTGAAGGACACCTTGCTTGGATATTTCCCTCAAAAGGAAGGGATATTTTGCATCCTTTTCCTATAAAAGACCAAGGTTCCTGTGAATATGATGCATCTCCATCAGAAGGAAAACCCCATACATTACCAAATGGCAAACCCTCTTCCAACTCTCATTGGCCCCTGGCTAGAAACATTTGTCGCAGGCGACTGGCTATCCTTTCGGTTCCACGGGCTAGCTACCTTCCGCTTTCTCCGAAGCATAAAGCTTCGTCCCGAAATTTTATTGGCCGATCTACGGTTCTGGGATCCAGATGTCCATGTATTCCGATTTGGAGATGACGAGCTGTGCCCTACCGTGGAGGAATTCTAGGCGTATCTTCGAAGCTTTGCCTCCAGCAAGATAGTTATACCACCTTATAGGAAAAGCATACCGAAGCTTTTGAAATCTAGTCTGAACATTTCAGGAGGAGCAGCAGAAAGCGTGCTGAGAGGCGGTCAAATCAACGTACTGCGCCTAATGGAATGGTATGGGCCTGAAGGCAATACAAGAGACATGGCTGCACAGGCCAGGCGCCGATTCGGCCTATTGATTTGCGTACTTGCAGCATTTTTGCAAGTATCCCCGGCCGGATGGGCTAATCCTTCACTAGTGAGTGTAGTCGCTCAAATGGGCGCACGGAGAAATGTGGTGCCGCTGGTTCTTGCAGAAACACTCATAGGCTTGGATCTGGTTTCTACCGGCCAAACTACGATATTCAGCGGTAGTCCACTCTTGTTGCAAGTAAACTTCTCACGCAGCTCACCTTTTCCTGGCTTTCACACATTCTATTTTTACCTCAACACTCGGCTAAGGTTATATAGAAGCTACTCGCTTGTTTTTCCGCTCAAGTTTTATATGGCTCCATACTTGTCTTTTCGCTCATGTAGCTATGGCTGTCAGACAAACTCGGACTAATTGCGGCCCCCGAGGCAATATGGCCTAATCTACCAGGCCGGATGCACCAACGAGAAATGATCTATCCAGAGATGTCCGAGGAAGCATGGTTTTAGTTTATGAGGGACATGTCCCCAAATGAAATCAACTGGAGGCACGCAGCGGTGAACATCCCGGAGATGGCCACCAACTCTGTAGGTTTCGAAAGAATGGTAATTGCCGGGCTGTCTAGCTTCACATTCTACATTCCAAGGCGTATCCTTCGTCAACTAGGCATGAGCCAAGGACTGAACCGAGCCGGGGAAGAGACTTTCCACATTCCAGCATTCACTGCCCAAAATCTGATTGGGTACGAGCACAACTGGGGCCTGAGGCAACTTGGCGGAGCAGATCCAGACAAGGAGACAAAATATAGGTTGACTCCAGACAAGACTCCAATGATCTAGAATAAACTGTGAGCCTATTAAGGCCTCTAGCCTTTCATTCTGTTTTTATGCTTTAACTGTTTTAAAGACTTGCTCAGCTTGTGTAATAGAAATAGTAGTTTTGAATAAAATCAAAAGATTAAGGACTTTCCCCTTTCTGATTCAACTGTTGACCGTCACGCCACCTTGAATATAGAGATGCACTTTGGAGTAGGAAACCATGGATCAAGTTGATTGAATGTGACCGAATCTCACAGAGAGAATGCCTACGTATCCCTTTTCAAAGAATCAGGTCAGAACGTAGTTCAGGCTAAGTTTCGCTCGTGTATTTTAGCTCTCCTTTTGCACTCTAATTTTTGCCTAGAACTGCCTTTTCGGGTTTTCAGTCTAGCGAGCTTTGATTGAATGCCTATTTATTTTTGCCTAGACTGCCTCCTTAGGTTTTCAGTCTAGCAGGCTTGCTCTAATTTTTGCTTGAAACCG
>JAOTQK010069851.1:0-10807 GCA_025642025.1 Rhododendron ferrugineum | reverse complement strand
AGCCCACATAAAAATAAATCCCCTTTTAATAGGATTAATTCTTTTCTTCTCTTTTAAAATAAGAACCGGGTCTCACACATGGCTTCCACATGTTCCCTCGTGAATCTCGTGGAGGAACCTTTGCATCATCTCGGGGTGCACACAAAGTAAATATGGACCAGTGAAGGATTTCCTGTACAATTTCCCTTCAGGAGATAGCCAAAATCGTGCAGACTTCGTTTTTATCTTGTGAGCCTTTTTTTTATCCGTGGGGAGTATCCCGTCTCGTAAGAACTCCACTATTGGATCCATCCAACTTGGTCATTGGTTCACGTCCAAGACCAACTCCACGCTCCTTCCGATGCTCGGTTCAGCAAGATAGTCTACTGTCACCCTTCTCTTAAATTCAATTGGCACAGCCGCGGCCAACCAAGCAAGTGAATCTGCGTGGGCATTCTGCCCATAACTTATTTGCTCAATGTACTCCTTCTCAAAATCATCAAGCAAATCATTGGCGGCCTCCACGTAAGCTGCCATCTTCTCATTCCGGGCCTCATACTCCCCAGACAACTGGTTCACCACGAGTTGTGAGTCACAGTATATTCGTATCCTTTTTACTTTCAAGGTTTTCGCGCTTCTTAATCCTGCCAAGAGTGCCTCGTACTCTGCCACATTGTTTGATGCGCTGAAACCTGGTCGAAGCGATAGCTCCATCATTATTCCTTCAGGAGGGAAAAGCACAACTCCAATCCCTGATCCAGTATTGCATGCAGAACCATCAACGAATAGTTTCCATTCTAGGGGATCCTGTTCGGCAGGTGCTTTACCCTTTCTGGTTATTTGCTCAACTGGTTGTTCCTTTCTCATAGGAGGCTGGGGAGCCACCGCAGGCGAAAACTCTACCACAAAGTCTGCCAGCACTTGCCCCTTTATTGTAGTGCGCGGCTGGTAGTCGATGTCATACTGACTCAACTTGATCGACCAGGTTGAAATACATCCCGAGAAGTCTGCCTTTCGTAACAAAGACTTCAACGGAAACTCAGTGTAAACCACAATCCTGTGACTCTGGAAATAATGAGGCAACTTCCTTGCCGTTGTCCGCAATGCTAGGACCAACTTTTCAAGGGGCAGATATCTCGTCTCTGCGTCCAGCAGTGTCTTGCTCACGTAGTAGACAGGGATTTGTTCGGACCCCTTGTCTCTTAATAATACTGCACTGACAGCATGTTCAGAGACTGTTAAGTACAAAGTTAAGGACTCACATGGTTCAGGAGTGGACAAGAGCGGGGCCGATGCCAAGTACTTCTTCAGGTCTTGGAACGCCTGCTCGCATTCTGCTCCCCATTCGCATTCTGTTAAGGGCTGCTGCCATCCCTATCAGTCGTTGGACCTCCTTCGTGGTTTTTGGGATCTGTAGCCTCTATAAAGCTGCTATTTGATCTGGATTTGCCTCTATTCCTCTTATGGTCACGAGGTAACCCAAGAACTTTCCTGAACTTTCCTGAACTTACTCCGAACGTACACTTCAAGGCGTTGAGCTTCAGTTTGTACTCTCTCAGTATCTCGAAGGCTTCCTTCAAATCAGCTATCTGGTCTTGCTTCTCTTTGCTTTTGACCACCATGTCGTCTATGTATACCTCCATTGTCTTGCCGAGCAACTTCTTTAGCATAATCGTTGCTAGTCTCTGGTATGTTGCTCCGGCGTTTCTCAGACCAAAAGGCATGACACTGTAACAATACAGCCCTCTTGGAGTGATAAAGGAAGTCTTCTCTTGATCGGGCCTGTACATGGCAATCTGGTGATATCCTCGATAAGCGTCAAGGAAACTCATCCGACCATACCCAGCTGTTGCATCTACCAGTTGATCTATCCTGGGGAGGGGGAAACTGTCATTTGGACATGCTTTATTTAAATCCGTGAAGTCAACGCAAACCCGCAATTTCCCGTTCTTCTTTTTCACTACCACAGTGTTAGACAACCATTCTAGGTAGTAAACTTCTCGTATAGCCTTTGCCTCAAGCAAACGGTCAACCTCCTCGATGACAGCGTCCACGTGCTGTATGGCTGATCGCCTCTTCTTCTGTATCACGGGCTTATGTTGTGGGTCCACATTCAAGTGGTGGCAAATCACGTTTGCATCCACACCAGGCATCTCTTCGGGCACCCAAGCGAACACATCAACGTGCTCCTTGAGAAATCCCACCAACTCTTTTTCCTCTATCTGGTCTAGGCCTTCCCCAATCAGGAAATACCTTTCTGGATCAGTCTCGTTGATCTGAATCTTTTTCAAGCCCTCCACCACTTTCTCGGCGGGGTTCCATCTGACATCCTCGATGGTCGGTTGGTCTGGGGCTTCGATGGTTTGGACCAAGTTTGCTTTGGGTGCCCCCTTGATTATTGAAATCAGGCACCGCTGGGCAATTTTCTGGTTTCCTCTGATCCTCTCAATGCCGTTGGATCCAGGAAACTTTACCATTTGATGGTAAGTGGAGGAAACCGCCCTCGTCTTGTGCAACCATGTCTTTCCTATAATTGCGTCATAGGAAGATGGCACATCTACCACCAGGAAGTCGGTTCGTAACACCATTGTTCCTGCCCGAACAGGCAGGGTTACTTTGCCCAACGGCCAGACTGCTCATGCACTGAATCTGACCAAAGGAGTCACTGATTGCACCAGATCCGCCTATGTCAGTCCCAGTTTTTTAAATGAATCATAATACAGCACCTCCGTGCAGCTTCCCGAATCCACCAAGATTCTCTCCATGTCATACTCCCCAATTCGTAGGGTTATGACCAAAGCATCGTTATGGGGCACCTAGACTCCTCCCAGGTCCTCATCCGTGAAAACTATGCTCTCGTTGCATTCTTCTCCTTCACGTCCTCGTTTCTTTCCCAACTGCATCACATGTTGGTCGTGCTTTACTTGCCTTTGGAGTAACCTTACCTCATTTCTCGTATAAGGTACGGCCAATCCATGTATCATATGGATCACACCCCTTGGGATTTTCTCGTAATCCAATTCCATTGCTTTCTCTGCACCCTTGTGCTCTTCCTGAATGAATTCTTTCAAGTAACCACGCGAGACTAGGTCATCAAGGTGTTGTTTGAACATCTCACAATCTTTCGTCATGTGACCCCAGTCTTTGTGATAACTGCAATGCTGACTCGTAGCCCTCTTTGCATCTTTATCCCCCTCCAGCCTTGGGGGCCACTTGAAATATGGGCGGTTCTTTATTCAATAAAGAATCCGATAAATTGGTTCTTTCCACACCGTTGTTATTGAGAAGAAGGATTTAGGGTCCGGAGCATGTTTCTCCTTGTACGGCTCTTTTTTAGCCTGCCCATATTCCTTCCTCTCCCTGTAAGTTTTGGGCTCTGGCTTTTCAACCTTCTTCGCAGGCCCCTTGGCTTGCTCGGCAATCACCTTGCCGTTTTCCCGGAGTATGTCATCCTCATTCCTGGCGTGCTGCTCAATCCGCTCCATCAGCTTTGCCAGTGTACCTACTGGGCTCATGTTTAGGGATGTACGTAGCTCCCCTCGAACAGGCAACCCAGTCTTGAACATCGCTATTGCGTACTCCTCACTGCAACTTTCAATCTCGTTGAAAGTCTCCCAGTACTTCTTCGCATAGTCCTTGATCGGCTCATTCTCTCCTTGTTTCATAACGGAGAGGCTCTCAAAAGTCTTTGGTGCTTTTCTGCTCGTCAGAAACCGAGCAGTGAACTCCTTGGCCAATTGCCTCTATCCTCGTATGGTGTTCGGCCCTAGCTTATGGAACCAGGACAAAGCTACTTTTCCCAAACTCGATGGGAACATCTTGCACATGATTGCATCATCTCCGTCGTGCATAAACATTGCCTGGTGGTAATACTGTATGTGTGCCACGGGATCAGTATTCGTTTCATAGAGGATGAACGCACCATGCTTCACCCTGCTCGGCAACCTTGCCTCTTGCAACCTCTTTGCAAAAGGGGAGGATGATATATAGCTGAGCGCCTTCTGTGCTGCTTCTCGTGCAGACATGGTTCCCTCCTCACGTTCCTTCGTTTTGCTGAGAGTATTCTTTTCCCAATCGAAATCAGGTCTCTCGTACCTATCCCTGTGATGTTTTCTGGTCCCTCCTTGCTCGGGGGAGGAACTTCGGCTTTTGCTTCTCCTTTTGCGTGAAGAAGCTCCCTTCCTTCTTGGAATGGGGCTCCTGCTCCTATCCCTCCTCCTTCTCTGTGAAGGAACCCTCTTGTTGTGCACAACCAGAGCCAGCCTGTCACCCCTGGAATTTCGTCGTGAAAGCCCAGAATCTTCTGGATGTTCTCGTATCCATTGCAACTCTTGAATCTCGTACTCTCGTTTCTTGATTAGACGGGCGTATTCTTCGATTTCCTGCCTCTTTCTGTCCAGGATATCCTCGTGGTTGTGCACACTTTTCAAGTGTGCAACTGACTCTCTACCATGGTGGGACTTACTCCTTCTCGTGGATTCTGTGGCTGTCCTGCCCTCCCTGTTCTTGGAGTCACCATGGACAGCCAGGGGGCGGCCCTTGCTTGTGGTCCTCTTGGTATGCCCGCCATCGGGCTTCCATGGTTGATCTGGTGGGGATTTATCTCCTTCCCCACCTAGCTGATTTTCGGATCAAGTGGTGTATGTGGATCTTCCTCCATCGTGGTCGTTTTTCAAAAGGGAACTCTTTCGTTTCCCACAGACGGCGCCAATTGTAGGTGGAGAAAAACAAATGAGGTTATGAACAGCACAAGAATGTAACGGCTACTCGTGACTCCACACCGGATCCCTAGTATGCCATTGGTATCCTTCTCTGCAAAACAAACAATGGGTGAGCGCACCTTTGCCTCTCGTGGCAAAGGCCCTCCGATGCTTAAGTTAGTATCACGCACTAGAGCCAAACCCTAATTATAAGTAGGAAAGTAGTATTGCAACTTATTGCGCATCTTTTACTTCTAGGTTTACCTCGTATTTATAGATTCATAGATGCTTGCTGCCCAAGTATCCGTGTTGCCCTAGGTTTCCTATCTCGTATAGGAAACCCAGAATGTCTAGGATTCTCGTTCCCTTATCAATTTATTACCTTAGTCCTTTTAGGACTCTTTTCCTTAACTAGCCGAACATCCCATTCTCGTTGGGTATCTTCTCCAGATCCTAAATTCTCGAGATCTTATTCCCTTATAGAATTACACTGCTCTGGAATCTTCTAGAGTGTTCCCTGTATCTGGGGCTACTTCTCCCAGCATTCCTTTCCTGTTCGGCCTCCTCGTTGCCGAACAGATTACTTGAATCAGTGACCTCACAAATCACTGCCCTTTTATCAATCCCCTAGTCCAATAACGACTTGTGTTCACTGGACCTTGACCCTGTACAAATTTCCTGAACCAATGACTTCTCATGTCGCTGGTCCATGTCGCTGACCACCGTATTGCACGGTGACTATCCCTTTCGTATTCATACCATGGTCCCACGTACCACGTGTTCGGGCCTTATTTGAACCTGTTCGGGAATACCTCCCTACAACGGATTTAAAGATATAGCTAATTTTTTAGCCGCTTAGAATAGAACGAGGGACAATTAAATTGGGATGAAGGGAGTATGAATTTAAACCGTTAATTATTCATTTTATCACTGTTAATTATTAATATTAACACTATTAATTATTAATTTTAATACAATTTATATTTAAATAAACATTGTTGATTGTGCAGTTAGACTATTAATTGGTAATTTTAATGTTGTTAATTGTTAAATGAATACTGTAGAAATCCATAATTAATTTTTTTAATTTTAATGTTCGATATGTGCTTGAGTCATTTAAATATGGATAATGATGTGGATATCGTGTTGGGTCACTGAGTAGTAGCATGATAGTAGTGAAAATTGGTGAAGTGTTCAAGTATTTGAGGGGCTTGTGGTGTAATTGGGACTATATAAACCAAAAGTCAGGGGAAGAAATCTCACTTTCCCATTTTTCTTCTTCTCCCTCGTGTCTCTCTCGCGGTCTCTCACTCCCTCACACTTGGATCGTGCTCCACCACCTCAAATCCTTGAAAACTCACGCATATCTCACCATCTTCTAGGCTCTTGGATCGCATGGCTAAGATTAGAGGACTTTCTTGGTGGGTTTCTCCAAAATCACGTTTGGAAGTTTAGGGTTTGTTCGGATCTTAGGGTTTTGCTCAAAAACCCTTGAGGTAAGGATTTATGTGTGTGTGTGTTTGAGTTGATTTGGCACCTAAAACTTGTGTTTGATCGTTGCTTTCGTGGTTGGTTGAACTATGTCAAAACTTGAATTCGCGTTATGAAAAACCCAGCTAGTACCTGTACCTATGTTTTAGGTGGTACCGGTATTGTCACAAAAAATTTGGTTCTATTTGCTAGGTATCAGTACCTATATTTTGCCAGGTACTAGTACCACCTGGAAAATTTCTTCTATGTTTCTACTACCATCGTTTCAACCCCAATCACTTCTAACTCATTCTCAACACCTCCAAACCACCTCAAGTACCAATACCACCTGGAAAATTTCTTCTATGTTTCTACAACCATCGTTTCAACCTCCGATCACTTCTAACTCATTCTCAACACCTCCAAACCACTTCACAACATTGAGATACATATCCCAATGATCCTTTGGACATCCTTTTTCCTACGATTCATATTGAACGAGACTCGGACTTCGTTATATTTTGATTGAACTCTTAGACACATATTGAATGCGTGGTGATATGAAAAGTTGAGTTTTGATGATATGATATGGATGATATGAGAATTCGTAAGGCATAATAGATGATTATTGTTTGAAATTGAAAGGTGGATAACCTAACTATTTATATTTACCCCAACCCCCCCCCCCCAAAAAAAAAAAAAAAAAAGTGATAACCTAACTAAGGGCGATAACTAGGTCTACCTTTTCGGATGTGTCGCTAAACAGGAGACATACGGGGTCCCAAATTCCTGGAATATAAGTCACACATGATATATTGGCGCTGAAATGGAAACTTGAATACTTATGATTCGATGGTACCTTATATCGCTCTAAAATGCTTGCATTTCCTTCTTCCTTATACCTATCATCTCACGTGCGTGTAGAGTTAGTAGAGATTTTTCTACTAAGCAAGTGTATACCCAACCCTTCCTTTTTCAGGTACAAATCAAGGTACATAGCATGGAGTGTTTGGGGTGCATTAGTGGATAACTTTTGAAAGCCTAGCATCGAGGACTTACCTTATCATCTTGTTTTAGCCCTGTTTTGGAGATGAAATTTTAGCTTTATTCATACATCTTTTGACTCGGAATGATTGTAATGAGAAACACTCATTTTCTCCTCTATATTGCTACTTATGAATATTGGGTTGTAAACTCTTGGACTTATATTTTGAAGGGTATGATGGTTTATGGAATGACATTGGCAAGTCATTTATGGATGTGTATGTATATGAAAAGGATGATATTTTATTTATGAAATGTTATAATTAATTATATTTAAAATTGAGAGCATGACAAACACTGTTAATTGTGAATTTAGACTATTAATTGTAAATTTAGAAAAAATAAAACAAACATTGAAAAATAAAAAAATTTGTTTTTCATAATTTTATATCTAATATGGTCTCATTAGCTAGATCTCTATGACGAGATTTCAAATATATGAATTTTGTAAAAAATAGATATGTACAAAAAAAATTATAAACATTATAAGATTTCAAGTTTTAAAATAAAAAGGAGAGAGAGAGAGAGAGATGGCAACAGGGCAGATCGGAGACTGATATTGCCATATCCGAATCAGAATTCGGAACCGTCCACCCGTCCCCAAAATCTGCCATAATCACTGACAGATATTTTTTTGGGTCCTCCATCCCCGCCCCAAATGGGGAACGGAGATCTGATCAGAGATTTGGATATTTGAATTTGAAAAGAAAAAAAAAACAAATTTCAACAATCTTTTGAATTTTTTTTGTGAGAGAGAGAGTCTGGGTCAAAAAGATTAGCTGTCTAAATTGTTGGCGAATCGAACTAACATCAGATTAAATAAACTTTGAACTAACATCAAAACACCCAAATCTCCAGATCCATAAACAAAACGAAAATCACACGGATAGATACATATACATCTATATAGCAGATCATGTTCTCTCTGCGCTTACTATTGCGCTTACTATTGTGTTAATTTTTCCCACACAAGTTGTTTACTATTGCGCTTCTCATCAGGAATAAATAAAAAAAGGGAACAAAAATTTAGAAGAAAAGCTAGAAAAGGAAAAAAAATATTGTGTTGATTTTTCCCACACAAGTTGTTTACTGTAAATCAATGTGAATTATATAATTTGGTTAAAGAAATGGGTGGAGTCCAGGAGGTGAAAAAAATTGAAAAAATTGAAAAAATATATAATGAGGATTCGGGGTGGAGCGGATCGGATCGGATCGGATCGGAGCGGAGACAAACTTAACTCTGAATCCTACCCAATCCCTGAATTTTTTCAAAAAAAATCTCCATGCTCACCCTAATCCTCGAAAAAATCTCTGAATCCCGATCCATTCGGGGCGGGGAACGGATCGAATACAAACGGATCGTACGAGATAGCCATCACGAGAGAGAGAGAGAGAGGAGGAGGAGGAGGGAGTGCGCGCACGTGTGAGAGAGAGAGTGGGGAGACACAGAGAGGTAGAGTGCTCGCGCATGTAATTGGACTTCATGAAAAAATACTTGTGCGCATTTGTGCACAAGAACCTGATAAAACATAATCCACTCACATAGAACCGGCTTGGAAGAACCCCTTTTTTATACCAGTATTAAGGGTATTATCCACAATGGCATAATAAAAATGGATAACCAACAGTTGCCACATCAACTTTTGATTATCTATTTAAGATATTGTTAAGATTAGCAAGTAGAGGTTCACAATGGCATAATCAAAATTGTACAACCAAAAATTGCCTCATCACATTTTCAAATTACAAAAAACTAAAAATTGTGAACGTAGAAAATAGTTTTTCTAAAAATAATTTTGAAATTTTTTCAAAGCTTTTTGTGTAACAACAATTTTTTAGTGAAAAAATAGTTTTTGAAAAAATAAATAATTTTTTATAAGAAAAGGTTTTGAAAAAGCAGTTTTAAAAACAAAATAGTTTTTCAAATAGAGAACCAAGGTTGTTAATACCGTTCCGTACCGGCCGGTACGTACCAGATTTGGATAAAAACAGTAACTTCACCCTCAAATACCGGCACTTACCAGCGGGTACCAGAGAATCCGGCAAATCTCGGCCGAGATGTAGTTACCGGTAATTTCGTCCGGTATCTTGCTAATCTGGCCAGATCGCAAATAGCAGGCTTCTCGGTCAGAAAAAGAGGACGAGAGAGAGAAAGCTATGCTCCTACCTGTGTTTGCCATGACTGAGAGAGAGACAGAGACAGAGAGACAGAGAGAGAAAGGGGACTCAGCACACAGCAGCAGTAGAGAGAGAGAGTAGACTCGCAGTAGCAGCCAACAGTAGACTTCAGAAAGAAGAAGAAGGGGAAAGAAGGTTTATAAATGTGTGAAGCCCTAAAATAAGACAAGTAGATTATTACCCCTCATTCTTACTTCTTTCTTTTTATCCACCCCTTACTCTTACTCTTGCTTTTTATTATGGGAGTGTTTTTCCGTTCCTTTTTTTCTTGGTTGGATGACTGGATGAGAGTTATATAATTAAGACACTTTAATTTTTGTTGCCTAATGAAAGTGTATATTATGATGAATTGGATGTTATGAGAAAAAAAAATGAATTTTTAACTATATATATTGATAATTGCGCTAAATCCGAAATGGTAACCGGTACCAGTACGTACCGTACCAATAGAAAAACCGCTACCCTTGCCGAAACGGTATTCAGAACCTTGTAGAGGACAGTTTTCTTTTGTGTAAAAACTATTTTTGAAAAGCAGTTACAGAAATAATTTTTTTTTAAAAAATAGTTTTTTTGAAAATATTGTTGAGAGAGAGAGAGGAAAATGGAAGAGAGAAGGTTTTTGTGTAAAGAAAGGGAGTATTTGATTGAGAATATGGGGGGTCCACTAGATGTGATTATTGACAAAAGATTGCTAATTTTGATTATTCAAAATCCGAAATTTAATTATTTATAAGGAGATTGTTAAGTTTGATTATATCATTGTGAGTCATATTTTTGCACTAACATTGTTAACGTTAGAAACGTATTACTTTTAATTATGCCATTGTGGATACCCTAATACCTTATAAAATTTGGGGGCTCCTAATTTTTTTTAAAACATAAGAGCCCGAGTCCCACACCTTCCTCGCCTCCACTCAGGGACGACCCTGAGAAAGATAAACAAAAAAAATATGCTAAATTATAGCAATAGCTATACCTTGTGCTACATTTGGCAAAACATATAACAATATGTAAATATAATATGTTTTCACAATTTCATGCTACAATGTAGCTATAGCAACAAATATATGAACGATGCCGTTGGAGATGCTCTTAGGTGCTACACTTTGGACTATTTCTTACAGTCCATTTCACAATTCGTTTCACATGCTTCACTTCGGGTGAAGTAGTCCCAAGAATTGCTTGCAAAAAGAATTGAACATGAGGGAGCAAACCCATGCTGTAACGCCCCAAATTTTGGGTACGTTAAATAAACATTTCTATTGAAATTCTAAATAAAGTCTGGCTCATTATTACATTATAACTCTCACGAGAGTTCATTATTTACACGAGGGAGGGGAAAACTGTGAGCTACCACAACCCCGGGTGGATCGGGGCGGCCCGAAAAACACCATTTTTGAATCGAATCGAAAAATTTGAAGAGTCGCCACCCGGAT
>JAOTQK010069823.1:0-10812 GCA_025642025.1 Rhododendron ferrugineum | reverse complement strand
CATGATGGGCTTGGAGCAGCTGGTGCGGCAGTACGCCATGGGCCACTCTCCAGAGGTGCTCCCTCGCGCTGGTGGGACGATGGTAAACCCTAAAACTTACGCTATTCACCTTATTCCTTAATGCTTCTATTATAATGCAAATGGTTCACAAATGTCATGCTATTGCATGCTAGAGGAGGAGCTTCACGAGGACTGCGCAGGAAGTCTGTGCGCATGCCTATGCCACAGGCTTCCTCTATTGGCTCTCGGGATGAGCCTTCGTCGAAGAGGGCGAGGCACTCGACGGGGACTGAGGACGAGCCGATCGATGTCTCGAACAAGACTGAGGAGCCTGCTGACGTCGACCTGGAGGATACTTCTGGGGGCACCGTGCCTAGAGTGACGGCTACCCTGGAGGGGTCCAGCTCTCAGGCGGCGGAGAGTGAGGACGGAGATGGAGATGAGGATTGAGCCCCTCTTTTGCTTTTGTTGCTTTGGTGGAGCCTGCGTGCTTCCTTTTGTAGGGTACCTGTTTACCCTTGGTAGATAGGATTTTGAGCCGTAGGCTAGCATGCTTCATTTTTGATGTATACTTCGATTCATGGACATCTTTTGAGATTATATAGAAATATCGTTCTTTCAATGTTTTATGTCATTCAATTTCTTTTATTAACGTTGCATAAAGAAAAATTGAATAACTAAACATTAACCAAGATGCGCAATTAGCCATTGAACACAGAAACTGAGCCGGACTCGGGGCTAACGGTGAGTATCATGTTGACAAGTAAGCATATTGACATAGAAGTAGAAATTAAAGAAATTAATTGAAAAGCTTCGGAAAATTTGTACCGAACACGGAAATTTACGGAAATGCCCTTGTTACTGACCTTTGCATGACCGAGTATGACAATGGTGACCTATGAAACTCAGACATTTGATTCTTTGTTCGAAAACCGCTTGAATAACAAGGAAATGTTGACTTTGAAAGGTGACATTCTTGAATTTTGGTTCTGGACACAAACCGGGACTTGGACTAAGTTACATTTGACAAATATGACCTGCGGGACTCGAAAAACCAACTTGAAACGGCTTAAAACGGATTTTGGTACTTCAACGAGGCTTGAAAATTGGATTTTGTTGAATTTTTGTACCACGACCTCGAGTTTCGGGAGTAGACTTGAAGCGAAACGTCCCTGAAGTCCCAAATACTCATTGGAGTGTATATCGATGATTGGAAGTGCCCTTGCATGCTTCAAATATGTTCTAACCAGTTGCTGTCAAAAACTGCAAATGCAGCTTTAATGTACCGCGCGCAGCTTCAATGTGCCGCGCGTGGCTTCCTTCGTTCTCACGGTATATCAAATGGTATGCCGTGGCAATTTCCTTGTTTCAAAATGCCGTGCGAGGCCTCAGTGTGCCGCGCGGTATATTTTTTCTGACACCTTCCAGTTTTGTTGCTTCCCAAGACAGATTACACGATGGTCGATGTTTGACCCCTGTGACAGCATTGTTGGACCAGTGCATGTCTGTTTTGATCCTTTTGGGTATGACCAAGCCTTTCCTTTTGCAAGACTTATGGAAAATATGCACTTTTGAAACTTTAGGCTCTTTGAAAGTTGAAATTGTCTCCCCCATTCTTCCTATAAATTCTAGTCTTGAATCTCATATTCCTCCCACTCTTCTCATTACCTTCCAAACTCTTCCTCTTTCAATGGCTCTTTCACTCACCGGTTCGCTCCGCCCGTGGTTGGTCTCTATGGAAGACGTCGATTGGCTCAACTTCTAAGCCCATGGCCTCTACTCCATGAGGTGTCTCCGCAACATTCGTCTACATCATGAGCTCCTAAGGGCTGCCGCAAGTTTTTGGGATCCGGAAGTGCACGTATTCCGCTTTGGTGAGCAAGAGCTTTGACCTGCCGTGGAAGAGTTCCGCGCTTATCTTGGCGGTTTTGGTTCTGGAGAGATCATCATCCCTCCGGTGCGTGAGAACATTTCCAAGGTCCTTGCTGCCTCCCTTGGGTTAAATGATGGCATTGCTCGTTACTTGGTTGGTCATGGTCACCTCAATGTGATGCGACTTATTGAGATGTTCTCGCCTTTTGGTGATTTGGCGAATGTGACCTACCAAACTAGGCGTATGACTGCCCTTTGCATGTGCCTGCTTGCTGCTTACTTTCTAGTCTCTCCCACTGGTCATGCTAGCTCGGCCTTGGTCAGCATTGCTGTTCAGATTGAGGCTCGGAAGGACATAGTGCCCATGGTTTTGGCTGAGACTTTGATTGGTTTGGACAAGGTTCGTTCCGGAGAGATCGGGACTTTTGGGGGCAGCCCTCTCCTCATACAGGTAAGCTTCTCACTCAGCTCTCCTTTTACGGGTTTTTCTCACATTCGCATTTTACCTTAACACTCAGTTTGGCTTTCTATGATTTCTTACTTGTTTTCTCTCTCTATGCAGATTTGGCTTTGTGACAAGGTGAATGTGCTGACTATCCCCCCTGGCAACTGGGGATATGAAGCTAGGCTGCTGTCTCTACGCTGCTTTGAGTTTGCGGACAGACAAGTTCCTGAGTGGATTGATTTCCTTAGGCGTTTACGAGCTGAGACCATTTCTTGGAGGTGCCCTTGGCTGGATCTCCCTTCTATGACAGTGCAATTCATGGGCCCTCAGTGGGTGGTTCTTGTTGGTTTGGAGGCCTTTATGTTCTACATCCCCTATCGGATTCAGCGTCAGCTTGGTTTGAGACAGGAGGTTCTTGCTGAGGTCCTGATGGATGTCTTTCTGCGTTTCTTCCGCCATTCGGTCGTTTGCAACTATCAGCGATCCTGGAGGACTCGTGAGGTGACTGACGCTCACCCCTACCCATCTGTGGCGGTGCGCAGGAGTTATAGGAAGTGGCTCAGGAGAGACATTGCTGCGAGGGCTGGGGCCCAAGAAAACTGACTCGATCTTACTACCCTGACCTTTGGATGAATCATGGACCCCTTTTTTATTATATGCACTTTTACTTTCGAAATTATGCTCAACCTTATGTATTAGAAGCAGTTATTTCAATTAAAATGAGTTATTGGAGGGTTTCCCCTTCCTTTGATTCAGTATTTTAAACTCTCTCAACCTGGATTTTATTTTGCCTTGATTGTGACCGAGCCTCAAAGTAAGGCTGCCTACGTATCCTTCTGGTGAAGGAATCAGGTCATGACGTAGTTCAGGGTAGGGTTCGTTCTGGTTTTAACGCTCTCCTTTTGTGCTCTAACTTTTGCCTAGTACCACCCTTTCGGGTTTTCGGCCTAGCGAGCTTATTTATTACATGCCTTAACTTTTGCCTAAGATGCTCTTGCGAGTTTTCATCCTAGCAGGCTTTTGCTCTAATTTTTGCCTGGGATTGTCTGCCCTTGCAGTTTCTAGCCTAGCGAGCCTCTCTCAGGGGTAGTAACGCTTGAGTTGATCCAGGTTGACTAGAGTTGAAAATTCATTTCCGTCCAAATCAATGAGTTGTGTAGCCCCTCCAGACAAGACGGTTTTGATGATGTATGGCCCGGACCACTTTGGCCTGAATTCCCGCGTGGATCGTAAACTGGCGCCCGAATTTCCTTCAAAACCATGTCTCCTTCAGCTAAGTCTCTGCAATTCACTTTCTTATTGAATGCCCGCGCAATCCTTCTCTGGTATCCCTGAATATGATAAAGAGCCCTTAACCGACGTTCATCGAACAACATAAGTTCCTCAAATCGGTTGCTCAACCATTCGGCTTCTTGAATCTCGCACTCGATCATGGTTCGAAGGGATGGAACCTCTAATTCTATGGGAAGTACAGCTTCCATGCCGTAAACCAAAGAGTACGGGGTTGCTCCGTTGGTGTGCGTACGGACATCCGATATCCCCACAAGGCTAACGGTAACTGTTCGTGCCAGTCCCTGGCGAACTAAATGGTCTTTTCCAAGATGGTTTTGATTGTTTTGTTGGCGGCTTCCACTGCTCCGTTGGTCTGCGGTTGATAAGTGGTGGATTTGTGTACATGAATTTGGAACTCATCCAGTACTTCCCGAGCTCGTCCTTTGAAATGAACCCTGTTGTCAGATACAAACGCTTGAGGGACTCCATATCGATAGATAACGTTTTGCTTAATGACGTGAGCGACTTGAACCGCTGTCAGGGTGGTGTACGAAGCAGCTTCTACCCATTTCGTGAAGTAATCAACAGCCACGAGGATGAACTTGTGACCATTAGAGGCTGCTGGCGTGATTCTTCCAATGACATCGACACCCCATGTCGAGAAAGGCCAGGGTGAGGTCATCTGCTGCAGTTCATGCAGTGGGATATGCATGAGATTGGCGTGAATCTGACACTTGCGACACCGCCGCACGTATTCCACGCATTCTGTTTCCATGGTGGACGAGAAGTATCCCTGCCTCAGAATTTTCTTAGCGAGCATCATACCATTCATGTGAGGACCACACACCCCTTCGTGAATTTCTTCCATTACCCTCTGCGCTTGGGCACCCTGGATGCACAACTTGTGCATACCACAGTGCGACCTTCGGTATAGGTTTCATCCACAGATGATGTATTGACTCGCCATTCTTTGAAGAGCAATTATGTCCTTCTTACTGGCCTCAGTAGGATATTCTCCGATTTCTACAAATCTCCAAATATCGTAATACCAGGGGTGGCCATCGTCGGGCTCGTCAATGGCCATAATGTGCTGGTACACCGGTGCGTCTCTCTGTTCAATTACGATTGGCCTTAACTTTACGTCAACAGGGATTTCAACCATGGAGGCTAGCGTAGCTAGAGCATCTGCAAACTGATTTCTGAGTCTCGGGACATGAGTGAAGGTTACCTTGCTGAAATGAGGAATAAGATCTTCCAAATCCTGATGATACGGCTTCAGTTTTTCCTCTTTGACTTTCCAATCACCATTTGCCTGGCACACGACCAGATTTGAGTCTCCCACGACTTCCAATTTTCTATACCTATCTCGATGGCTGCCTCTATACCTACGATGCAAGCCTCGTACTCTGCCTGGTTGTTAGTGACTTTGAAGTTGAGCTTGAAGGCCAGAGGGATATGCGACCCGTCGAGTGAAATAAGTAAGACACCAATTTCGAACCCTCTCTGGTTAGCTGCCCCATCAAAGTATAACTGCCAAACCTCTTCTGCCGTGGCCATTATGCTTCGTCCGGAAATTCGAATTCAGCGTCTTCCCCTCCTTCAACTAGGCAGTTTGCTAGAAACTCAGCAACAACTCTTCCTTTTACAGACTTTCGAGTAACGTACTTTAACTCAAACTCAGCCAGCATTAGCAGCCATCTTGCCATTCTTCCCGTAAGGGTCGGTTTCTCAAACAAGTACTTCAGATGATCCATCCGGGATATTAGCTTTACCGGGTAAGCCAACATGTAATGCCTCAGTTTCTTGGAGGCCCATACAAGCGCCCAGCACGTCTTTTCCAGCGCGGTCTAACGTTCCTCGGGTCCGACCGTCTTTTTGCTGAGGTAATAAACAGCCCTTTCCACCCCATCATCTCCTTCTTGTGCCAGCATGCACCCCATTGAGAATGGGGTGACGGACAAGTAAAGGATTAAAGGTTTTCCCATCATGGGCGGTGTTAACACTGGAGGATTTTGCAGATAGTTCTTTACGGCTTCAAAAGCCTGTTGGCACTTACCGTTCCAAACGAAAGGCGTTCCCTTCTTGAGTAGGCGGAATATGGGTTCGCAGGTTAGTGTCAGCCTGGCAATGAACCTACTAATGAACTATACTTTGCCCAAAAAGCCTCTCACGTCCTTTTCTGATTGTGGCGGCTCCATTTCCAGTATGGCCTTGATCTTTGACGGGTCGACCTCGATTCCGCGGGTGGTGATCATAAACCCAAGCATCTTTCCCGTAGTAACCCCAAAGGTGCACTTGGCAGGGTTAAGGCGCATCCTATACTTCCTGATTCTTTCGAAGAACTTCCTGAGTGCCGGTAAATGCCCCTCTCGTTCCTTTGCTTTGACAATCATGTCGTCTACATAGACCTCTACTTTCTTGTGGATCATATCGTGCAGGAGGGCAGTGGCAGCACGTTGGTAAGTGGACCCGGCATTCTTTAATCCGAAGGGCATGACTCCATAACAGTAAACCACTCGGTGATAAATGTGGTTTTCTCCCGGTCTTCTGGGGCCATGAGGATCTGATTATATCCCAAAAAACCGTCCATGAATGACAGCAGAGCATGACCGGTGGTGTTGTCAACCAGCACATCAATGTGGGGCAACGGGAAATCATCTTTCGGGCTTGCTTTGTTTAAGTCCCTGAAATCAACACAGACTCTAATTTTGCCGTCCTTTTTGGGGACGGGGACAATGTTTGCGACCCACTGAGGGTATTCTGTCACCATTAAGAATCCTGCATTGATTTGTTTTGTGACTTCCTCTTTTATCTTTAGTACCCAGTCGGGCCTCATTTGTCCCAATTTCTGTTTCACCGGTTTTGCATCAGGGTAGAGGGGAATCCGGCGTTCCACAATCTCAGGATCGATTCCGGGCATATCAGTATGTTACCATGCAAAAACATCTTCAAATTCTTTAATCAAATCTGTGAGAGCTTGGCGCTCTTCTGCTGATAGCGCTGAACCGATCTGGACCATTCGAGGATTCCCTTCATCCCTCAGGTTTATTGTGACAACTTCTACTTTTATAGGCTGAGCATGCCTTTCGTTCTCCCTTTCGATTAGAGATCGGATTTCTTTGGGGATATCCCCATCGAGATCGATTTCTTCATCGTCAGGGTCGACACAATTTATTTCAAAGTCAGGAAAGTAAACGAAATCAGATCCATTTATTTCATCATTAGCAAGGGGCTCAGGGGCGCCATACACTCGAGTAGACTCAAATTCGAAGTACAGACTCTGAGGGGCTGGACCGAGAGGTACCAGCTCCGACTCGACAGACTCGGAAGACTCAGAGGACTCGGACGACTCAGACTCCGATTCACAGCTAATTACACTTGGTATGAAAGTCCAATTTTCGTAATTTCCAACGACATCCATGATGAGCGAAGTTGGATCCTCGGGGGCCTCCTGCCCCAGCATCAGCACTTCTGCTTTCTTTGCTACACCCATTGGTTCGTTTTCCTCAAATAGGATCGCAAGACTACCCATGGCAAAAATCTCTATCCAGTCGGCTGGCTCTTCCTTCTTTCCCACTGGCTCAATTTTTTCATCACTTTCGGGCCAAACATCGTTGGCAAATATCTCAAACCCTGGCAGATGGGTATTAGTTTCCGTATCCCAGAACGGTTCCGGTTGCCCCTGGTAAATTTGCTTCGCCTTTTCTTTGACAAAATAGTCTTCCAGCCTGTCCCCTTTCCTCTCTTTTCTTTCCTCAGAAGGACAATACCCTAAGCCGGTCACACGGGCCACAGTTCCTCGTTCTTCAAACTTTGCAGGCCCCTGAAGGTTCTTTCCAAGTCCTAAGCTAGGCATATAGGACATCTTCTTCATTATCTTGATGGCAACATTACTGATGACGAAGTCATTGTCAATCCTGACTGAAAAGACGGATTTTGAGGTGTCCAATGAGAAACCACCCAGGGCGATGTCTTCTTCCCCATGCTGAATTTCTAGGAGCGGGGCATTGTCTTCCATGGGGGCACGAATTCCAGAATCTCTATGGATGGTGAGCATTCCAGTTTGAAGTCCTAATCGAACTTTCTGATGGAGTGTTGATGGTACAGCCATGATGTCAGGGCGGTGCAACCAAGGCCTTCCTAAGAGCAGATTGAAGGAAGCTGGGATATTTACCACATGAAATTCCACCTCAGTTTGGTATGGCCCAAAAGTCATGGGAAGCATGAGAGTTCCAACCACATCTCGACGGGTGTTGTCGTATGCCCGAACTTTAACCTCTGACGGGGAGAAGTCTTTATTCTTGTATCCCAGGCAATAAGCAACACGGAGTGGGCAAACATTGATAGCGGATCCATTGTCAATCAGGATAACGGGAACTCATTTTTCGTGACACTTCAGGGTGACATGGAGTGGCTTGTTATGGTCGGTTCCTTCAGCAGGCAAATCTCAGTCAGTGAAGGTTATGGCATGTTTGATGGGTATGGTTTTGATAAGTGCTACAAGTTCATCAGGAGTTATGGAAGAGGGCACTTTTAAGCGAGAGAGAGCTTGGATGAGTCCTTCTCGATGGCGGGTGGAATGAACGAACACATCCCAAACAGATATTTTGGCATGAGTCTGTTCAAGCTGGTGCTTGATCATTCCTTCAGGGTTTTTCTCAAGACGGGAAGGTTCTTTGGCTGGTGGAGCGAAGGGCTGGAAAGTAATTTTGGTTGGGGTGACAAAAGGGTCAAAGGTTTCTGATGAGCATAAAATATAGTACTTAAAAGACGCTCATACTTGCATTGTTAGTCTTGACTTTATAATTATTTATGTCGTATTATCATTTATTTATGTTTTGTAGGTATTTTGGGCTTTATCATGCAAAAACGTTTCTTCCGAGACTTATGAGATGAAGTCTGATTCAAGTGGGCTCAACCCAATTTAAATTAGAAGATCCAAAAGAGCAGAAACCCAGAGTTCGCGCTTACGGAATTTTACAATATGACGGATTGCCACTAATTCCAATGCTACGGGTCCGAAGAAGGAAATTAATGAGCTAATTCAAGTGGGTCCTATGAAGAAGTGGCATAGTGAAGTAGGAAGATTTGGATTCCATGATTTTGTTTTTGCACGTGGCTTTTGGCTTTGGCTAGAACTCTTAAGGAAAGTGTTGTTTAAGGAAAAAAATATTACGCAATCGGTAATGACTGAATTGGCGAGAAGTGGACGGAAAAGGAACTTTCTTCCTTTTGAAGAAGATTCTCGGCACCTATTTGAGGAGGCAGTGGGGTTTTGAAGAGGAGGACTTTTCCACGCAGCAGTAGCATCGCCATTTGGGAGCAGCAGCAGCATCTCGGCGGAGGGAAGAAAAAGGCGAAAGAATTACAGTATTTATTTTCTTTTCTTAAGTTTTGTTCAATGGAGTTCTTTTATTATATGAATATGTGTTTTGACTCCATGAGCGGCTAAACTCTTCAACTAGGGTTGAGGATGAAGCCCCATTAATGACTATTGTTTATATGTTTATGAGATTTGATTTTACCCGATTATTTGGTTTGATTTTGATTAAATTGTTCTTACTCGAAATCAATTGTTAGAGGTAAATTCTGGATATGAGTTCAATCATGTTTTTCTCATGATTTGGAATTGCCTTTAATATTGAACGCTGGTTTTTCATCGTTAATTATAAAACTGGATATTTATTGTGATTTGTTAAAAGCGGATACAATTAATGATTTGGTTTTATACTTGCGAGCGGAGAGGAACAAACATTAGACTTTTTGATGAACTTTTACGATGATATTTTCCGTGGTAACAGAATTAGCTTTCAGATTATCATGAAGAAATTTTGGGTAAAGTCAACGATCATGAATATATGATGATACGAGTTAATGGGTGTGGATTCCGAAACCTTAGTATTTTTCTCCTTTGGTTAAAAAGAAGCTTTAATTTTCTCGTCTTTCATAGTTTAGTTCATTATTTTTACTGTTCACTTTTAGTTTAAGAATCAATCACATCTTTTTGTCAACTAGGTTAGGGTTTAATCACTTTAAAATTATTTAGTTTTCCTATAAAAAATCACAAGTCCCTGTGGGTTCGACCTCGCTCTTGCATTACTATACTTCGGTACGATTCGTGCGCTTGCGAGTACATTAAAATTTCACATCAGTTTCTTTGGCAAGTGGAGCTGGAGGGTTAGAAGATTCTCCGGCTAGGAGGTTAGGGGTTGGTAAATTCTGCCACTCCTGGTCAGGTGATTGACCTGGCGATACTTTGGTTCTTCATCCCATAGATCCGTGAGGGCCTTTCGTTTGTTTCCAATGGTTGTGTCACGAAGATCAGCAGCTAAGCCTGCGATGACCAGATCGTCCCAGAGATCTTCGGGTGTCCATTTCTCGGCTTCCATTATTGTTTTGTTCACAGTCCATTCCTCATTCCCCACCTTTATGTTAACAATTTCGGTATTGGCCCACGAACTTGTTGTAACTTCAGGTCATCCTCCCATAAGTCCATCATGGCGACATCAACGTCCTCAGGAGAGGTGATTGATGCTTCAGACTTGGCCTCTTCTACAAGGAAATCCATTGGATTGAACCCATTGCTGGCTACATCCTCTTCAAATTCTGGTGATTCCAGATACGGGTCAAGTCCCACATTATTGTATGGATCATTGATGATGAGGTCATTGAGATAGGAAGGATTTGATTGGTAGCAAGCGAGTTCAGACCAATTGCAAATCATGGTCTGGGACTGGTATTCTTCCGCGAATAGCATGGGTAGAGAGAAAGTATCCAGAGGGTCGTTTTCGGCCAGGAGTTGGTATTCAGTCAGGGTGGGGTCCCATCCCCATTCGGGCATTTCCTGGAAATTTTCATCCTGGTTCCCAAACATCATGAATGAAGAAAAACCATCAACTGGATCAGCGTGGATGTTTTGCCAGTCAACCTCCCATTCAGGTACAAATGGTGGCTCAACGTTCCCTTGACCGTTAGCAGCTTCGAATTCCTCCCGGTCAGCAATTACATCTTCCCAAAGGTCTCCTCCTTCCCACAGGTAACAAAGTGTCACGACCTAGATTTTCAACATAATTTAAATACAGCTTTCCCCACAAAAGATCTTCGCATATAGTAATTAATACCCCAAACAGTTCCCACCAGTTAAGCTTAACAAAACAAGTCCCAATTTCAAAAGGATATACAATTTTGGCACTCCGGCCCCAAATAGATTACAAGTGTTTGAA